>JAQGCH010001948.1:0-13970 GCA_034699485.1 Nanhermannia elegantula
GGGGATTGCTCGAAAACAATGGATCTTTTGGCCATAAAATTCAGCCAAAGAAACGAGCGGGTTCAGGATTCGAACCCACGATCCTTCGATCATGAGTTCGGCACCTTAACTCACTGCACCACTTAAACGTTCCAGCTTAAAATACTTAAAGTACAAACTTAAAATAGGATAATTTCGGAATTAAAATTAAAAAATTATTGAATAAAATATAATGATCACAAGTTCTAACACTTATAATTTTTATTAAAGCTTAAGAAATCGTTAAAACAAATGACATTTAAGTGTTCAATTGTTGTTTGAGTCATGTTTTAAAGTTTATCTGAAATAAGACAACACCAATCTCGAAAGCTCCAGGAGGTTAGCTTTGGGAAAATAATGAAAATTGAAGTGTTATATGTTTTCTGGCAATTTTTATGCACCGGCTTCGGACCTGTGATCGAAGGGTTGTGAGTTCGAACCCGAGGCGCGTCCTATTCTTTCTGCAATATGTCGGCACATAATATTATTCATTGTTTTATAACAACCTATGGCCGACACGGGGTTATCCCTGTGAAAATCTCACTGGTTTTCAACATGGGCTTCAGTGAGATCTCCTCTCATTAGGGAGTTGGCTCATGAAAACGTTTTTTAAGTCAATTTAATTGTAGGCAAATGATTATTGTTCTTAACAGTCGGAAACTTTTAGATATCTTATGGTTAGCAGTATTAATATATAATAATGTATCGGCTATGGTTCAAATCATAGCCCCCTCTTATGTTTCGTATCTAAACATTTATATCGAATTTACAGGTAAAATACGAATTGTGGTACAAATTCTTGAAACTTTATATTCATTGCGTTTTAAATAAAAACTTATTGTAAAATATTTAACAATTATTGTTTAGGCTTTAAAAATAAATAAAAACTCACGAATTAAAAGTTTAAAATTTAAAAATTTAAAAATACAGTATTTTTTCGTTATAGTCACCTCATCGGAGCATTTCGGTGATTCTAACGAATTGTGACTATATATAAAATTGTCTAAAATTTAATTAAAAAATTTGAGTATATATTAAGCTAATTGTAATAATGCAATAATTAAATTTTTGAGATAAATTCGCACAAAAGTAACGCTTTGTTGAGTAACGATGTGTAATTACACATTGCAATTTGCGATTAGGTTGGGTTAGTTTAGGTTAATTTGTGATTATATTGAATATCATTTCTATAGGATTTTATGCAATGTTTTTAAAAGCCTTATCACATGTGACAATAGCGAGATGTAATAATAATTTCCATACATTAACATAGGACCCTATTTTGTGCGAACACACTTTGGTGATAATAACGAATTTGTGACTATACCCGAACTGACTATATCAAGAAAAAACTGTATAAGTTGTTTTGTTCAGGATTACGAAACCTTTCGAGCCCTTCTTCGGCTGTAATGTATTGTATGTGTCTGTATAACAATTCGTTAATTGTTATGTCGTTGACTTATAGGCTATGTTTAAAATTTACAGAAATTATCAAAAGAGCTAATAATAAGGGAAATCTCTTTATGCATTATTATGAAAATATTAGGTTTAAAACTTTTCAAAATTGAATCCTTGTTTTATTGATCAAGCGCTCAAACAATAAAACTTTAGTTAAAACAATTACATTGTGTACACTTTTCTCCACACATGCATTAGAAATGGTTAATATTTAGCAAAACTATTCAAAAGAAAAGCTAAAAGAGGAAATTAGAAATTATCATTGGGCTCGAATGGGCTTTGAGCTGATATAATAAAAAATGTCAGATTCGGGTTGGGTGAGGCGATTTGATATGATGCTAATGTATGCTTTACTAAATAATAGAAATATATACAAAAATTTCATTTTAATTAAACTTTAAATTTTGGTTTCACTCATAGAATTTGAAAGTGAGGCGAACAGAACTTTTTGAACATATTTACAGGTACTTACATTTGTAGAATATATAATAAAACTGGTCGATTATTATTTTAATCATCTAAGACTTTTGAAAAAGTGGAAAGCCCTCCAATAGTAAGATATATATTTATTTCATTGTATAATATTTTATGTTTTATTCAATTAATTTCATTAATCTTTTCGCTACCTATAAAAGTAACAAATTCTTAATTTAATCTATTGTTTGACATTTTGAAATGTTAACCATATGTCAAATAATTTATCTGATATCTCTTTAGCAGGTATAAGTTGACCGAAATCTTTATACACAATAAAGTTGTCAACAATTTCTTTGTTTAAAAATATTTTTGCACTAATTTCACGATTATATGCATTTAAGGTGAATTTTAAAATTACTATAAATAGCTATAACATATTGATAGCTAACCTTTTTTAATGCGATCGTTTATTATGTATTAAATCCGAGTTATAGTCAAACTTTTTACAAAATTCATTGGTTCGCTATAAACAAGAATTGAAAGTTTACTATTACTTTATATTTAAACAATTCTCTATCAATAAACTTTGAGTTTTTTAAAATTAATTGTAGTTGATATGAATCACTCAAACTTATGCTAAAACCTTAATAACAATTATACAATTTAATTATTATAATATGAAATTATATATTTATCGATTTATGTTTTTAAAAAATCCATTTTAAGCTTATAAAACATAAGACTGTGTTTTAATTTCTGTAATTTAGATGTATTTGAAAATAGGCAAAGTGTTAATTGCTATAAATAAACGTTTGTATGGATTGAAATATAGTTCCATACAAATGAATTGATTGCTTTAAAACAGATATTATTTTTGCAGACGTGTCATATTCAGCCACACTAATCATCAGCAAAATCACTAATACGAGAGCTTAACCATATTTTCGAGTTTTAAATTAAAACATTAAAAGTTGAATGTAATAGTTTTCTAATAAAATGATTTAAAAAGTTAGAAAAGAAATAGAAATATTGTTGAACTCATATTAAGAACAATAGAGTCATTGAGACAGTAAGTGAATGTTTGTAGGCTTCAAATTAGCACAAGAGTGAAAATAGCATTGAAACTTAGCTAAAACTTCAATTCTGCTTCACTTCAAGTTTATTAAACTCTGTGAGAGAGAGGTCTTTGTACCCTTGAGTCAAAAAAACACCAAGTTGCTTTCTATCCTGTATGCAGAAATTCAATACGAGAATAACTAATTGTATGCTATTTTCCTCAATATTATAATCTAATAATTAATGTTAAGTACATTTTGTTTACGTCTCTCTTTTATGCAAATAACAAAATAAATACTTATTAGTTAATAAAAAACATGATATACTCCACAATAGTTTATGGAGTTTGTGATTTATTTTCTGCAGATTATATGATTAGTGATATGGAAATGAAGTTTGGACTTCAAAATTAGGTCTTATTATTGAGCAATACTAGAGCTATACTATCATAAAGAATGAATTTCACTGTTATAGTACATCAATAATAAACTGAATAAACAAAATAATTAGAACATTATTATAACAAAATGGATAAGATATGAACACAACTCTAATTTATTATTTTGGTTCTGTTGAGGTCAAGAGTGAAAAAGGGAAAAATTTTGTAACTATTTTAGTCTACTTTTCATATTTATTACTATTAGTATTTGGCCTTATATTGGGATTGAATAATATGCAGCGTTGACTGCAATTTCCTGTATTGCATCAATTGAATGCATGCATAACGCGGTTCATGAATAAAATGGTTCATTCCTTTTAATTTTTATTTAGCTGTTTATCTCATACAAGTTCGGTATGAGTTTAATTGAAATGATTATTCATTAATCCTGAAAGAAATTAGAATTAGATTCGCTTTTCTGAAGCCAACGAATCTTATCAATTAATACAGCGCTCTATTATCAGGAATATCGTGACTACTTATGGGTTGACGAGAATAACTTTCCATTTCATAAAAAAAAGTTGAGTGTCATTACTGTATGTATAGAACAGGGAATTAAATGCTTGGTTGGCTTCACTCATAACAAGTTTATATTCAAGTTCCTAATACTTCAAAAAGTAAAATCTACTTTTTTAAGTACAGTCATAATCAGTTGCTCTTATTCTGGAGCTAATCGCTGGAAAAGGATATACGAATCTCATATTGTTATCAATTAATATTCAAACTGATAATAAAAGTCAACGAATATAAAAGTTTATAAAAACCTAAATTTGTTTTATTACTCAAATAAATTTTGATCAAATAATCGAGAGATAGCTTATTAGTAGAACAGTTGCAAACATACAAAAAGCAGAGTTCACTGTAACGTATGGTATACAACAAATGGTATGTACGGTACAGCACTTGCTATATAGAGTAGAAAGAAAATAATGCCTAATAGTTGTGGATAAGGTTTATGAGAGTGACTGTACGGCACATGCAATACAAAGTAGCAGAGCTGGTACTACTCGTACTACTAATACCATTCAGTATTTAGAGTCAGAGAGAAGGCGTTCCCTTTCCTTCGTTGCATTTCTCTTCCGCGTTGCTCTGCTGTGCTCTCCGGTGTTGAGGTCACTGACCCTTCAGTGGAATCTTCATTCACTACCCTTTGAATTCGCTATTTTTGCACGTTTTGTGCCATTACTGCAAAAGTGGACAATTTCTACAATTATTTAAATTCATTTTTAAGTTATTCATTAAATAATAGTTCAAACACTTCTAGTCATTAATCATTGAAATGAAAAGCCTATTAAATGAGCGTTAAGTCTGACTAAAAATCAATTTTTCATTTAAAGCAAACTCAAAACTAAAGACAAACCAAAGCCTCAACTCTTTAAACACTTGACTGTAAATTACAAGCGCTTTGTGTTTATCGACTCATCATTTGAAGGGATTTAAGCATTTGATAGCAATATAGCGAACACTGTCGATGAAATACAGTCAGGTAAGAGTGCATTCAATGCTATTTAACATATTATAGACATATATGATATGCATTTCTCAAATGCATTAATTGTTAAGTTGAATGAGATTTGAATATAAGTATTGAAGTATTGATTGCAGTGATTAGTATTGGTATCGATTTGAAAGTTAATAATGTTTTGATGAAAGGGTGTGTCGGCACAATTGAATGGCATAAAAGCCATGATAAAGCCATTTATGCCATATTGCACTTCACTGTTGGACTTGTAGGGAATCTCATGAATCGCATGTATAATAAAATAGGTGCAAAAGAGAGTGGTTTCCTGACTGACACACTCACTCATGTATCTCATGTTCACCGAAACAGGATTTCTATTTTATAGCAACAGTTAAATAATGAGAAATTGTTTTTATATGTAATATAAATCTAAAAATAGTGTATCTCTTATTTGGATGTTTTGTGTTGAAGTAAACTTCACTTTATATTTATCTATACTTTTGCTTGAGTTTTATCGCAAGAAAAAGTGCTATTAATAAAGATTTACTATTTTTAAATACATTAAAGCCAAAGCAAACTAAAGCCAAGCTAAGCATAAGCCTAACCTTCATTTGGTTGTGATCATGAACTATGGCTTGAACTAAAGCTTTTTGCGAACTGTAAGGAATATTCAACTTTGAGTTACTATTTGAAACAGAAACCAGTTTTGAATTTATATAACTTTGGAAATTAGGACTTTGCGTTTGCCTTCACTTTATATATTGTGTAGGAGATTAGCAAAGAAGACAGTGAACTTGTTGCCTCTCAGCACTGTTACACCACTACTGTTACAGCGCTCTTACCATTGCTTGATTACTGCATAACTGCATTACTGTCCTATTTTTCTTGTACTGTGAGTTTCCCTTATTTTCTGAATGATTGGATTTCAGTGTTCAGCGACTATAACACAGCCGTGTATCGGGAGAACATTGTTTCCAACAGCACCGACTCATCAGCCAAACACTGGTTATCACAGTCGGGCCCCAATTCCACCGCCGAATTTAGTGGACTATTTTCCCGTTAACGGCGATGGCTTACGGCTGAGTTGGGCTCATGCGGCCAATAGTAGGGCCAAACTTAATGCTGCCCTAAGAGGTGAGACAACACTTCATACTTTCGCTGCTTTTTACCTATTTTTCTCTATTTTATCTCTTATATCCATTTTGAACTATTTTGCTTTATTTTATTCTATTTATTAAGTATTTCAATGTTTTTCTCTTCTAAATCTCAATATTTATCTCTCGAGTCAAGTTTATAAGTCATGAATAAATATCGATATAGTTTTCTCACTTTCTTCAACTCTATATTTCGATTTTAAGTTAAAACAAGTGTTGAAAATATTTTTCGACTTCAATATTAAAGCAGAAAAACTTATCAAAATAATCCAGATTTAGCTCAAAACTAAATTTACTATTGATTTATAACATCTATAAACCAACTCTCAAATAAATAACTTTTTCATTTTGTTTAGTCTAAAGAGAAATCTAAGTTTTTTTGAAAGTAAATATGTTTCAGATTAGTTAAGATCTCAAATAAGTGATTGCTATTTAGCTTTAATTTGATAAACTATTAAAGCAAAAGAATTAATACGAATTTGCGTCTCAGGAGAAGAGCTAATGATTGAGGCAGATGTGAGTTTAGCTGAAACCACCAGATATCCGGTGCCTATTATGGCTCATCCGCCTATCAATGTTAGCGACATCACTCTCGAAGACTGGTTGGTAGAAGTTGTTCGTTCCAACTCTGGTAAAGGAATAAAATTGGATTTCAAGTCGACTCGAGTGGTAGAGCCGGCCTTCAGAGTGCTCGCAAGACATGCCGATTACATCAAAGGACCCATTGTTTTGAATGCAGACATATTGCCAGGTCTTTAGAAACAAATAATTGATAGCTTTTACGAGTGATGTGTTGTAAAACTTTAGGTCCGAATAAGCCATCGGCGACACCGGTGGACGCCTGGACTTTCCTAATGCTTTGCAGAACACGATTTCCAAAAGCAATTATTTCAATCGGTTGGACGACACATATCGATGAGGTTCCTCTGAAGACAGGCTACACGCGAGACATGATAGACCATATGGCCTCACTTGTCAAGGAGTACAACCTTATGCAACCCGTCACTTTTCCGGTCAACGCCACTCTTCTCAAGTATTCTATTTGTGAACTACAAAGACTTCTCTTTCAGGTATTTTCAGTTCAAAACTCGTTCAGAACTATATCAAAAGTCTTGTTCTAAATTATAGGTACCGAACAGCACATTAACAATTTGGGCCCATCCGGAAGAGCTTGACTCTAACTTGGCTTTACATGATTTGGTTCTGATTCGTAAGGCTTTTTCCATTGGTTCTGTCTTTTATGATATGCCTTCAGACATACTCAACCAGTTGAGAGTTGAGGTTTACAACAATTAAGTGCAGCATATCATACATTTTGAATTTGATTAAATGAGTAAATTTATAAAAATATATAAATATATTAAATATTATACGATTGTTAAGATACGTGCGATTGAAATATAGAATTGCATTTCATGTTATGGTTGTAAAGAGAAAATTGATATATTTGCTGAATAGGACTAATAAGTGAGAAAAAGCTGTAATAAAGTTACTAAATGTGATATTAGAGTAAGTAATTTAGTCATATTTGGTCAGTATATTGGAGTTTCGGGTCTTTATTTGAATTGAAACAAAAATGCAATCATTTTTCTGTTCACGTATTCAATCAAAAATTGATACAATAATTACTAGTCTATAATTTTTTGCACCAATTTAGTCATTAGTGATCTATTGCTGTTTAGATAATGACCTTTTAATAGCGCAACAATTGTCTATTTTAACGTCTTTTCATGTTTATATACCTTTTAAAACCATTATATAAAATGCTATCGTATGTGAACTTGTTTTGTGATTTACTTCACTTCCCGGTGAAAATGAGTTGAAATTTTGCAAACTGTTGTGTGCCTTTCGCTCATTTCTACACTTTGGTGGCGGGCATTAAATCCTTATCCCTTTGACTTTTTATTTTATAATTATAACCAATTTTATTGATTTCATATTTTAATCGTTTTTTATTTTCGATGCATTTTTCATCTTAGCATTGAGTGTAAAATGTCATAAAAGCACTTGTATTTCAAAAAACTAATATATTTGAGAATTATAATGAATTTATAAAATATATATTTACTTTACTGAAAATATTTGCATCTTTACTAAAATATCTAAATAATAATAATGCTGTTTATTAAGTCTTTTGATTTTAATTTTTTGTTTAAATAATTTACAAATGAATTAATTAAAAATTTGTTATTTACTGTATTATTGAGAGAAAATGAAATAATATTTGACATTTGGTTTGAATTAAATTTCAATTAAAATGTGCCACTTATGCACTTATGTTATTATTTAAACTTTGATTCATAATTCACGATAAGATACCAAACTTGATATCATTTTTAATACCGAACTTCACGATACCTTCGATCCACTCTTTGAGGTCTATAAGTGCGACGTATGAAGTCATCAACGTTTCGATCATACTATAGATAATATTAATTTTAAATGTAATCCATTTCCTAGTTATGAATTATTAAATAAAAATACTTACAATTCTTTTATCCAAAGCTCTTTGTTTAGGCATCATTTCGAGTCTTTGAAAGGGGGGTTCAATAAACGGACGCTAAAAATATAATCAATTTAGTAATTGTGATCATATTTAAAAATCTATATATGTATTACTTGACCGAACGGTGGAATCACAGGCGGATTGTTTCTTACAAAGTTAGGAACGTTTCCGTTCATTATAAAATCTCTGCGAGGAATCGGTCGCTGCATATTTCGATCATTGCGTCCTTTCAATAGTTAATGCAATTTATAATAATTATAGAAATTCAAAAAGCATTTAATATTAACTTACCATCTCTTATATCTCTTCGAACCATTTGTCGGGGTTGTGGTAATTGCTGTCCTATTCTTTTCCTTCGACTATTAAATCATTTAAAAACAAAATCAGAACTTATTCAGAGTTTGTTGGATAAAAAGTTTACTTGAGATCCACTTGTGATACAGGGAACTGATGAGGTGGGTTAGGATTAACTCTTTCTCTTCGTCGAAAATCAATTCTTGTGTTTATAATGGGTTTCTTTCTGTCGTTGTAATCAACAAATGGTCCGCGAATGTGATGATGTTTAGGTCTGTGTGCCGTTTGTTTTTTCATTCTTTTCAACATTGGTATCAAATCTACGGTTTCGTCGGATGGAAAGAGACGACATAACTCTTCGCCAACGCGAGGATCGATTTCCTTCAAAAGTTTAATAAATGAAATGAATTAAAGTCTAATTCAAACCTAAAAATTCATTTACTTGTCCGTCGCGAGCGATTTTGACGGGCTTTCCATCATTGAAAGGGTTGAAAAGATGAAGAGTTTTAGTAAATGAGAGTTCGCGTCTGCAAATCCAGTCCAGATAAAACACACCCCCCAGGGCTCGAGCACTCAGACCCTGAGGTAATACCCATTGTATGGGTTGAGAATCATGATGTGATTCAGATGTAAGTCTTGCAAAACCTTTAAATAAAGAAACCATTAAATAAATTATTTGTTTCATTTCAACTTAAGATCCACTCAATTATACAAACCTTGAAATTTTCCGCTTTCTTTCACAGAAAATATAAGAATAACATTTCGGAACTCTTTGAAGGCTCGGTTAAGTTTGCTTTCATTTTGCGGAGGTGTAGACCAAACACCTTTAGCTTTAGATAAAACAACATTTTCGTGATTATTACTTTTCATGACGAAAAAACAGCTGTCTTTGAAAAAGTATCGCAATAATGAGCTGTAATCACGTCTTCCAAAGCTACGGCTTTGACTCGAACGGTGTCGCTTTGATTTTCCTGTAGTTTGAGAATATTTTAGATATGAAAAAATGAAATTAAAATATAATAACTAACTCCTATCGTCGTGATTAGAACGAGATCTCTTTTTTGGCTCTTTAATAGACGGACTCTTAGATCGAGCGTTTCGATGGTCTTCAGGTTTAGGTTTAGCTGAAAATAAAATAACAAATATTTAATTATTGAAAACAAATTTTAATGCACTTACGACTTGATGAACGAGAAGATGAATGCGATGATCGGTCATCATCAGAGACAGAGCCTGAGGCTATACTACTGTGATCTTCACACGAACAGCTCTCGTCATGAGAACTGTATTCTTCGGATGTTAAAGAACTGCTTTTCTTAATTTCTTTTGATTGTTCGCCAATCGATTTTGAAATTGCTTTAATGGGCTGTTATTTAAATAACAATTTAGAAAACAAAATAATTTTCAAATACTGGTTATTACCGATAATTTCTTGTGACTCAAAGTTTCGGTTTCTTTTTTTACAGCCTTTAGATATTTATTCGGACCTATAATTAAATTGAAAACAATAAAACACAATTCTTAAGAGAATTAAAGCTGAGTTAAAATTTACGCACTTTCTAAAGGCATTTCTTTTTTATTGCCAGTGCTGATAGTTTTTTGAGGCGAATTGGTTTTCGAATATTGATTTGAATCTCTCGAAGAATTCTTATATTTCGAAATTGAAACTGCATTCGTATTGTTCTGATTTAAATAATGAAATAGGTTTTAAAAGAGTTTTAAAGATAGGACTGATTTAAGAGCAGACCTCTTTGCGTTCTTGTTTTATTGTGACCGATGAGTTAAGTTTTGGAAATACTTTTGATTTTACAGCTTTCACAACACTTGAAGTTCTTTTGCCTAAATTTTAACTCAAAATTACTTCAAACACATAAAAATTTAACGTAATCTCCCAATAAGTAAGCGAAGTATTAAATTTCTAACTGTTTATACATTAAATGCAGTGAAAAGACGAATATAAATATAGTATTGAGTTTGAAAGTTAAGCCTTAAAGAGTAAATTACTGTATTATAGTATTTAACAAATATTTTCATGACTCGAATGAATTGTTAGAAATTGAATAGTTATGAATTGGCCGAAAGGGAAATCAGTTATAATGAGTTATAATGAGCTATGATGTGAAATGAGCTCAATCTGCTTACTCCTCAATCTTTTCTCAGCTCTAAATTCAACGTCCAAATCATCGTCTTCTGGTGTGTCCAACAGCTCATCCAAAACATTTCTTTCTTCATTGCGTGCTATCATTCCTACTAAACAAAACAGTTTAAAATAATTGAAATAAAGCTAAATTAATTGTCAATGATTTGCTGGTGTGTGAGCATAAAGTGCACGACAAAAGATATTAAGTAAAAACGCAGTAAACCATTTTGAAAGAATGATCGAAAATGAATCGTTTGATTATTTTAATGATTAAATTAATGATCAACTCTTGAAGACATCAAAGTTTTAGCAATAAATATAACTTAAAATGAATTATAATAGTAGTAAAAAAGAGAATAAACACTATTACAGGTAATAACAATGTTATTTATGGGACTAGTACTCAGACCAGACAATGGCCTTCTTATTGCGATCGGTGCTCATAAGGAGGTTCCCATTGGAACTCCAGGAACAGGCTATAACAGTGGAATTGTGCTGATCTCTCAGAGTCTGTTCAATCTTTCCGTTGAAAGCATTCCATAAGAACACAGAGCCATCACTACTTCCGGCCACTATATACTGATTGTCTGGACTGAACTTACATCTCGTCCAATCACAACCGACTTTGAATCCTTCAGCACAAAAAGTCCTGATCACCTGATTCATCCTGAGATCTAAACATTTAAGAGTGTCGTCACGAACACAACTGAGAAGGCAATAGCCATCAGGCGATACGTCTAAAGACGTGACTTTTCCTTGCAATAGAATTTCATTAGCACTAGAGTCGGAGCGCGTGTCCCAAAAGCGGATTCTCTTATCAAAGTGAGCGCTCGCGACCACAGAATCCTTTCCTTGACAGGTAACTAAATCATTACAAGACGAGCCCGCAAACAAAGTCCGAATGCAGGCGTGTCTGTTAAGGTCCCATATTTTGAGAGTTCTGTCATGACTGCCCGACACAACCTTATTAGAAACATCTAAAAACTTAACCGCTAATACTTTATTCGAATGACCAGTTAGAGTGCGCCGCAGTTTCATATCACTCAATGTCCAGACCCTACTCGCGAAGTCGTTAGAAGAGGCGAGCAGTAGGTCCTGATCTAAGTCTATCGATGTGACCGCTGCGTTACTCCCCGTCAGCGTTCCCTTCAGTATAGCAACACTTGACGACTGACTGATTTCCCATAACTTCACTTTTCTGTCTGCGCCACCGGTGGCCACAATATCACCGCTTGGGCTCCATTTTATAGCATTCACCTCTCCCTCGTGTGCCTCGAACTGAAGTAAAACTCTGTTTGGAATCCGCGCACAGACGAAGAGCGGGTCATTCACTGCGGTTCCCATTTCTAGCTGCTGAAGGCCTGAAGGACTGGCATCTACTTTGACAGTCATATCATTAGCCGCCTCTTCCAACTGCTTCCGCATCTTTTCGTGTTGTATTTTAATCACTTTCTCGTTCTCGTCGTTCAGCTTTTCCGCGTCTTTGGCTTTCAAAGACATCCAGCGGTTCACGAGTTCGACGTGTTCTCGATCTAAAGTCAAAAACTTTTTCTCCAAGCAGTTGAACGCGATCTGAAGCGCCTGATGTTCGTCTTTGACCAACTGGTGTTGTGCTTCCATTTCTTGGATCCTTTGTTCGAGTGAATCGCAGACAGACTTTGAGGCAATCAATTGCTGCTGTGTTTCATGCAATTTGTTTAATAAATCAATTCTTTCCTTATCTTTGGTTTCGATTTGGTTCTTGAGCTCAATAACGAGCTGCGAGTTTTCACCTTTCCTTCTGTGCAATTCAGTCAACTCTTCTTGCATTTGAAACATTTTCTTTTCCAACACTTTCCCGTTCGAGTTATTATTATGAGAATTAATCGTATTATGTGTCACATCATTGCACATGAGCTGCAATTCATTCTTTTCTAATAACAATTTCTCTTTTTGAATATTCAACAAAACGTTTTCACTTCTAAATGAGTCCAACTTTTCGAACATTTCATTACAAAACTGTATCACAGACTCGAACTGTTTCTGTTCTCGGATTTGGCGCTCATTTAACTGCTTTTGTATGGATTTTCGCCAATTATTAGACATTTTATTAATGGAATCAGTATTTGGATCCGTCGGAGAAGACATTTGTTGGTAATTATTATGAATTTATTAATTATTAGAATCAATAGAATGACAGACAGACAGAACCTCTCATTTTGCTCTCATTTATCTCAATATACAATCAGTAATAATAATAATATTAGAATTCATATGAGATATCATTGTATGCATTGATAGATATGATAATCATATGAATTGATAATAATATTTAATATTTAACGCAATACTAATTCAAATGTTTGTCTAATTCTTATGGAAATCAAAACTGAATTCATGTAAAAGTCTTGCACTCAAAGAGTGCGTATTTAACTGGTATTTAATAAACAGAATCTCAATGAATCACAAAATTAATCCTATTTTAGAACAAAGTTTTGTTTTTTGGCCAAAACACAGACACAAAGAAATGAGTCTTAAGACAAACCTTTGAATTCAGACTCCAATGAACTCATTATTGATTCTAATTTTCACTACTTTTCAAAACTATTCATGTATTCAATGTATTAATTACTTAATTAAAGTGCAATAATTATCACTAAATTAAAGTTCTTTCAAATAAAATATGTAATAATTCAATAATAATAGTAATAATAGTTATAAAGCAATTGAATGCCAATGCGTTCAAACACTATAATTCACTTTTAATATGGCCTTCAATTCAATCGTAGAGGTCTTGTTGACGTTGTAGAGGTGTTCGCATATTGTTATTCGCTATTCACTAAAACCGCAAAAACTAATACTAATTATTATTAATCAAAATCACAGATAAATAAGAAAATTCTAAAATTTTTATTTTATTTATGATTCACTTTAGCAATAAGTATACAAAACATCATTTACTTCCAGTCTTGATATTAAACAAATGTTTTAAAAATATATGAAATGTTATGCAATACCTGTATTCTATTTAGTGATAAGTTTATACA
>JAQGCH010001949.1:0-13970 GCA_034699485.1 Nanhermannia elegantula
AATTGAGTAGAAGTGTTGAGACGTTGATAATCAGTTAATTAGCCGGCAATTGGTATGTCATATCTTTGAGAGGATTTCAGCTTACGTGTTAGGATCAAAAGATAAGCTTATAGTCCGGTTATAGTCTAATTTGTTTTTTATTTACTGTCTCAAAATTATTTGAGTGGAGCGGAAAGATATAGGTTTCATATTTGATCAAATGTTATACACGTATCACATCATTTAATGCAAATTTTAAGTTCATTTTTATTTAATTAATTTTTTTTTGTTTTTTTAAGAAATAACATTCAAAGCAAAATTTTGTAACAATTATTTTATTGATTTTTAATATTAATTATTATCATAAGAATATCAATATTCATAAGAAATAAATATCATTAAAAATAATAATTATCATAATTATAGTCTTTCTTATTATTCAATAGAAAGTGTATTTTTAAAAAGAAGATAAAAACTTTCAAAACAAGCGTTTCTATCAAATTACTAACTATACAATCGTTTAATAGCATAAAAATCCAAAATTTTATATATAAATTAAATACAATATTTTTAATTACAAACACATGATCTCATAATTAATCCAAAGGTCAGTTACCACGGCCTCCAAACACAGTCATCCATATGAAACTGATCTCTAAATCTACTGCTGGTCACCAAATTCAAAGGCATATCTTCATCAGCACTCGATGACATATCCATATCAATCATCTGATGGCCAGATGCTGATGACATCGATGATGGGGCCGGCGATGGTGGACAACACTGTCCCGTATGACGGATCACACCATAATTGATCACTTCTTGTGATTCCAATGTGTTGAGACAGTTATTTAAGTGTGAATTAAGTGATGTCACTATTATAGGATCTATTGGTTGGGCTGAGTTTTGACACACAAACTCCTCGACTTGTTTGGCACACTCTGCAAAACCTGCCACAAAGTCATTCAGTATTGTTTGATTGGCCTCTGTTTGCTCATTAAGTCTATTTTGGTGTAATTGTTGCACATATTTCACAGTTAACTCAAGAATGTCTGCCTTTTCTAATTTGCATTTAGGGTTCTGTACATTAAAGTGAAATAAAACTTTTTAGTTTAAAAACGCATTGGATTCCAATCACATAAAAAAAGTTAAGTAAAGTTTTATGACATAGAAAACTAGTGTATAACTAATTGAAAGACATAAAAGCTAATTGTTATTTAAGAAAGAAAAAAGTTTTGAGAAAGTTATAAAGAATTTTTGTTTGTTAATTAAGAATTTGATTCATAAAACTAATGAATACCTGAATATTCTGTTTTCCAGAGTCAATAACCATTGCCTTTAATTGCATTAAGCATTGATTAATTCTGGCTCTTCTTCTCTTTTCCATCATTGGCTTTGACATCCGCTTAACACCAATATTACTATTATTGCTATCATTTTGGTTAACACGAAACGGCACTTCGTATGGCTTTGTCATCATTTATCACTAGAATATGTATTCAATTTCAAAAAAACTTTTATGGCTTAAGTCACTTGAAGGACACTTTATGCAAGACTATCACGAGTTCTTTACCCGATCACAACCTGATCCTAACTGAAGACTAGGAACTGATGCGCACATAGTTTTCTAGTTTTTCTCACACTCTGCGAAATGTTTTTCTTCGATCTCTTTTCAGAAAGCGATCCAATGGTAAGTCAGCAACATTTGAGAGAACTCCGCCTTAAGACTAGGCTCACAGAAAGAGCCTTTTTTGCCGTCTCTCATATCACTTGAGCTAAACAGTTAGTTTTTGTGAAGCGCGTGCACAGCTCTTAACTATTCATAGGCTATGAAGATCTTATCCCACACATATCAGTACTGTTTCTTATTTCACGTCTTAAAAACCTTGAAAGATATAAAGCGATAATTATTGTGTAGTTAAACAATAGGCTATAATCAGTAATAATAAGTTATATAATGTTATGTGTAAATTGATATTTTCACTATCGATTAATTTCAGCCTTAAGACAGTTTATATAACACTTTATTAATTAAAACTTAACAAATAATTAATTAACCTCAGAAAAAAGCTAACATTGCATATACAGTAGGGTCTCGTTATAAGCTGGTTATGAATATTGCGCTATTGTGCATAAAAGTTACATATTGTTTGTTTGAATATACTTTAAAACTATTGTTAAAAACCTTCGCTTATAATGAAATCTCATAACATAATAATGAAAAGACTTCTTTTGCTTTTGGCTTTTCATTATCACGAGAGTCTACTGTCATAAGTCTTCGATCAAAATCAAATTTATTTTGAAATGCATAACAATTTAACACAATAAGTAATTTAATCAATAGACTCAAAATCAATTTTATTAACCAATGCACACATTCTTCTCAATTGAATATCTTCTGAATAAATATTATGTAATTCTGGTCTTGAAATACATAAAAAAATCAAAGTTGAAGGACATTGAGAGAGACCTACTTTTTTCATACTTGTTAGTCATATAAATTAGAAGAAAAAAGACTTTTTTTAGCATTAAAAAAATTTCATTCAAACATCTCTCGTATTTCTCTCATACAAATCGTTTTATCTTATTATTTTGCGTCTAAAATAGATGCAAATGTATGTCCGCCTTATATATCAGCCACAAAGAGATCCCAATATCCACAGGTGGCTTACGTTTGCGGTGATATCCCGCATAGCATAGACTCATCTCATTATCATCGACTCAGATTGCAATCGTATTTCAATGAGATAGAAAACTACCACAAGTCAGACACAAAGCTGTTGAAAAAATTGAATTATAAGAAATTTTAGATGAAATTCGAGATTTGAGACCAAAATTTTTCAAATCCCAGATCTCTTATTCAATATTTCTTTATTTCTTTAAAGCTTTTTGTACTATTCTCTCGTTTTCTTCTTCTCAAGTGAATAAAGACTTTAGAGTAGGCTTTGAATAATTATTAGGTGAAGGCCATGGAGTTTGCTGTGAATGAGGTCTAGAAATGTGATTATTACTTGAGTTTCAATTCAATTCAGTTTTAATTATCAGATAATGTGATCTATAGAATGAATAAGAGAATGATAAATAGTAATGTAATTATATAAAAGGATTTTTCAAACAATTATTTTTAAAAAACTAACTCTTATCCCTCACTAATGATTTTTAGCTTGAATAATGTTGAGCTTACAATTTAATTTTTCATCTTATATGTAATTTAATAGCATTACATAGTTTTCTTTTCAAAATAGTGGTTCAATTGATCTCTTACTAAATGAAAAAAATGAAAAACTTTGATATATTTTTTTTATCGCATAAAATATTAGGTTTTACTCTAAGACTGACTTGCGATTTATCATTGAAATATTGTATGCGGTGATTCGCATTTTTCCTGATGTTATCACTTTTTAAAAAATTTTCTCAATATTTTATTAGTTTAGTGGTCAAAGTAACTGATAAAAGCCCTTTTGAATCCGGGTTCGTTTAAATCTATTTCTTAAATTGTAAATGTGTTCAAATGAATTCAAGTTTGATATTTTAAAGCTAATCGATCAGAAGTAACACTAATTGAAATGTATTGTATAGTACAGAAAATTCGAGCCTCCTTTCCATTGAATCCAATTCTATTGATAAGAATTATAAAATTTTTTCAACAAGAATTGATTCTCAATCATATCTGATTGCCTTTGAAAACATTTATCAAAATGAAAGTATGTCTTAAATACAATATTAAAATCAATGAATTCAATGGTTATTAATTAGTTTAAATAAAGTTAATCTAAAATGGTTTATATATTAAGTGAATGATTTAATTTATTGTTAATATACTGATTGACTAACTGTATGAAAAATCATTATCACTGCAAATATTAAATTCATTAATTTTAGTAATGAATTGAACACATGCTTGCATTTTGATAAACAACATTTGCTTTAAAGACTTTGAACCAATTGAAGTCAAAAATAATTAGAGTGGATGACTGGTATTTAACTTATTATTAGAAATAGAGTCGTGTTGTTTGTAGTCTTTTACTTAATGACATCAATAACTTATTATATAACTTAATAATAAGGGTTTATAAAAGTCATTGTAAGACATGCGAGAAATAGTATTTTAGAGGAATGATCTGTTATTTTAAAGTAAGAAAACGTGAACACGAATTGACAGCACTTAATTATAAACCAGGATTTTCATGTATAAATGAATATCATATAATCGATTGGAATAATACTATAATTATTATTGTATTATTCCAATCGATTATAATTATAATGTCAATAGTAAAGATATTTTTTTGCTATAACTGACTTATTTTCAAAAAATTTTGATATCCAAGTAAACATAATTAAACTAAATCTAGAGATAGAAAACTTCAATTTTGATAATTTAGGAAAAGCTTATAAAGGTTTTAGACTCATGTACCAAAACTTCTAATTTTGAACTCCAAATCCACTTCTTCTTCACAGTTTTTAAATGGACCCTAGCTTCATTCCAACTCCACTAACTTTCAGTTTTTACTTCAAAACTTCATTCCATGTCCTTTTCCTAACACCAACTCCACTCCATGGAGGTGGAGTTCTTTGTTGCTCTCTTTTAAACTTATAAAATAAACCAAATATTGAAACTTTAAAAACTATTGAAATATTTGATGCCGTCAAATGTTAAATTATGTGAATCATGAGTTGCCCTCAACTTAGATATCAGTATTTCTAAAAGTAAATCAAAATGAAGTAAATATACCAAATTTTGTTGTCTAACTATGCATGAATAGGTCATTGTAAAGGTATTATGGATGCTATTATACAATTTATGCGAATTCAATTTTGCAAAATTAAATAATAAAGATGTGATTTAAGATTTAATAAGTTGCGTGAAATAATTAAAGCTTTTCCAATTTTTTATTCACTAATTTAGTTTTAGCACTTATACAAATTTGATTCAAGTCTGATTTGAATAAATTCTTGTACTCCTATTCTTATGACTTGAGTTTATTTAATTATCTATTGTCCTGGTTCTCACCAAATGCTATATTTATAAAATGTTTGAACTTTTTTGTTGGTATCACTTGTTGACCTCACCAGCAAAATATTTTATATAAAAAACTAAATATATGCTGTATTATATGCACTTTTTTACAACAGTCATTCAGTCCAACTAAAGTGACCAACTATTTCATGATTAATGAAATAATCCAGAGGTTCTTAAAGAGTGGTACGCGAGTAAGTTATGGAACCTATAAGTTTTTGAGTGAATTATATTTCATGAAACAGCGATTAATACTAATTATCACATTAAATTATTTAGAAAGAATAATACTACATTGTATTGTATATTATATAATTAGTTCATCATTTTGTAACTCATTTTCAAATTTATATCAAGAACTGCATCAAAATAAAGCAATTTTAAGATATTTTTGCAATTTCTGATGAATATTCTTATATTTAATAAAACTTGACTTCATAATGCATTTTCAACTATGTTCCCAGTGGTGCACAAACATTGATCAATCATAAGTTAGTGAGTTGAAAAATTCTGGGTAGCAATGATCTAAACCAGAGGTTCTCAAAGGGTGGTAAGAAAAGAGTTCTCCTTTACGTCAAAAAGAAAATACGAACTCATTAAATAAAATTGAAAAAGCAAAATTCACTTTAAAAAATATCTAATAATTAAGCTAAAAGCTTCATCTTGTTAAGTTGTAAGAATGTGTCAAAGTCCGGATACAACTCATCTAAACGATTAAGAGATGATTAAGAGATAAATATATTCTGACTCCACTTTGGCAGTGAGTAAGGACCACACGTTTATTAGAACAAACCTTAGTCCCATAGTATTAGCCCAGACAGACACTGGTTATAACCTGCAAAATACAACTATAATTCTGGGCAAATGTGAAATCTCTTGAATTCGCTAAAGAAAATGTTATGCTATGGGTTTAATCTTATCGCTAAAAATTATGGGCTATTAATTTAAGGTAATTTAGAATAACATTAGATAATTCTAAATTTATTACAATCGTTAAACAAATACTTAAAATCCTTTTCCAATTAATTATCAAAAAACAAGTTTAAATAGGATTCCTATAACATTTTTCTAACTCAAGGGCTAAAAGAATCGTTTAAAATAATTGTTAACTACTGTAAATCTTATATTCCTTTAATATTTTATTGTTTAGGATCAGTTTAGGGTCATTTATTGTAGTCTACTGTAGAGATACAGAGATTTATTTTAATCTCAGTTTATTTAACGTTTATCTCGGTTTATATATTAATGTTATTGAACTTATCGTAAGATTCATCCAAAGTTTTACTCTTAAACGATCTTTTCTTATCTCAAATACAAAAATATGATTACAGCACTATCATTGGCTGTTACAGTAGTTTTGAACTGAATTAAAGAGTTTACCTGTGATTTACATCTGTCTCAAAACGGAATTTTAAAGCGATCGCGTGTCACATAACAGATGCAATATTGCACGTGTACTAAATGCACGCGATTTTCATAACCGACTTCTGAGGAATGCGATTCTCAACAATGACTTTTTTTAGTTGTCCCCGACATACAAATAATACCACCATTTATACCCACACCTGTCCCACACCTTAAAGAACTATTTTTTCTAATAGTAACCGTTTTTTGACTAACGACTTGTGCTTCTCACGAGCCATGACTTATAGCATTGTTCTCAAAAGTAAGAAACCCTTTAAGATCTAAAACACATTAATATTAGAGATGAAACTATTTCTTGAAAATAAATTTACTTCAAAACTATAATTAATGTTTGGAAAAACTTCTGAATTATTCAATTTTGCTTTTGATTCTTTTTAAATATGAGATAATTTATATTCTGATATCAGGTTTCTTTCATTATGAGTACTTTAAAATATATTACTCTTATTCATGAATTCTTTTCTCCCGTCTCTAATGCTAAACTCGTGGATATCAATGAACATCAGATGTTAAGTGATATTCACTTATAAAATATTTTCTTAATACCTGTTACAGCAGACTCTCGTTATTATGAACTCGTATATAATCAAGTTTTCTCTATATTTAACAAACTGTAGTTCGCTGTGGTGTATAATAGTGATGGAAATCCTACTTCCGTGGGATGGGATTGGGGCTAAAAATTCTATTCCATTTCCATCACTATTGCTGAAAACAGTTAAATTTAGTTAATGCTAAAAAAACTCCGCTTATAATGAACTCTCGTTTTAATAATAAGGGATAATCTTGCAGTTGACTGTTCATTATAACGAAAGTGTACTATAGTTTTCTATGAAGTGACGCAATGAAAAAAGACGCATAACTTAGAAACAGATGCATTCCTAACCATTACAGGTGATGGAGGAATAAGAATGAGAACTACAGTAAGTGTGCGAACTCATTCAAAATACCTACGCGTGGGAAAGGAAGTAAACGCGTGCCTATAAGTGACATATTTGAGGGAATAGTTTTTTGAGATGCTATGCGAAAACATATGTCTTTTCAGTTATATAATAAATATGAATACACATGAAAGAAATTCTTGAAACTTACGTTCAAAATATTTTTCATTTTTACAAAACTTTTTTTTGAATGAAATTTTTAACTTTTGGTTAAAAGTTATTAAAACTCATTTTTCTTCCTATACTTTCTTTTCTTTAAAATTGAGTCTATTCTCAAAAAGTGTGATCAAAAAGTGCAGCTGTGGTCATATTACTGGTGTATACCATACAAATATTTTTTTCTTCATAAAAACAATTTTGCAGTCTAGCCTTTAACCCAAAAGAAATTGAACGGTCAAAGATCTTTCTCTCTCTTTGAGCCACAATTTACGGTTCACTTAATTTAAATGACAGTTTTTGGGTCTGTTATTGCCTTTATATAAGTGTTCCTTTGAATACTAAAAATATTTCACTATTTGACAGAAATAATAGAATTTTAGAAAAAGAGAAGGCTATAAAGTTTGTGTGGGTTTTACCACATTTTCGGTTTTTCAAATAGTTTGTATATTCAAAAGGAGGTAATTCTACACCAGAAATGTGAATAAAGAAACTCATTTTTCTCAATCTCTTTATTTCTCTAAAATATTCTTTCCTTAATAGAGTGGACCAAAATTTGAGACTTGTTTCAAACTTTTAGCAAATTATAATAATTACAGAATTACCACATAAAGCGCAGTTCACTGATAAGTAACCCAACAAAATAATGGTTTGAGAAAATGATAACAAATCAAATGAAATACCATTTAAATTAATCTGATATAGAAATACAAATTAAATCTAAATACTAATCATTATTTCATTTTAAGCAATACTTTAATTAAACTCTATTTCTATCTTTAAAAATCTCACATATCTCCAAAAAATACCACCAATTAAACAATGAATGCCCATATAATTTTCAATCAGACTTAATTTACTGCATATAATTCAAAATTAACTTTTAAAAAAATTTAACTCAATCATAATGCTCGAGCTTGAAGTCTCGAGTGTATCTCCAATAGCTGGAACACTATTTATTCTATAGAAAAACATATTGCATGCAAGATATTGGAGGAATACTCTATTTTATAGTATTAACTCTAAACTCCCTGTTTTTTAAATGAAATAAATGAATAGCAAAACAAATTTATTGATGCATAAGTGAATCGCTGAATACAACTATAGGAGTAGTGGTTTCCCTTTAGTTGCGGTTCAACAGTTACGCACTGACCGCTTACCATGAGATCCAATTTCCCTATTATTATATTACTCTTTTACTTAAAAATTTTCTGGAATCACATTTTATTCTCTCTGTCTATGAGTGCACTCACGCAGAATATAGCGGAGAAACTCGTGTGAAAACATGCGATAAAAAGAGTTTAAAGGAAAGAATTTCTGTAAAAAAATAGCTTATAAACAAAAATCTTGAAAATAGGAAGTTATTAACAGTTTTTTGTACAAGTTTTGGTTCACTTATAAGACAAGTACAAAACAAATTGAATATAATTGACATTATGTTAAATATTTTTAAAAATTTTTTTGGTGGTCTCAAAAGTAAAAACTTCTTCACAAAAAATGTTTATAAACATAACTCTTGAAAATAGGAAGTTATTTAACAGTTTTTATTTGTTGAACATTTGGTTCTTTCTTAATAGAAGCTTAAAAAACAAATTCAAAATTAATGAGAGAAAGTTATAGATATTTAGTTAAATAATGACATGTTTTTGCATACAATCTGGTGGTCCTCAGGAATGACTTGAGTAAAGAAAGCAAAAGTTTAAACAAATTATAAGTCGATTTACATAATACTCTTCATAATAACAATAAATAAGTATAATTAATAATTCAATGTCAACAACAGTAATCACGAATTGTTTGATTGCATGCAAAGCAATGAAAGAAAAAAGTGATACAGAAAACAATGTTTATATAAATTAGATTTTGATTCTTCCCAAGAAAACACCTGCAGTTCTACCTAATTATTGAGGTGTGTTATTACACGATTTTGATTTACTACTGGTATAACTGACTTTAGTGCTACTCAAATATTTGCCGCACAAGTAACTTTTTCTTGGGCTGAAGAGTACTTTACTCTTATATAAGATTTTTTGTTAATATAAATCGATTGGTTTGACAACAAATTGATGATTTTTGAAATTTCAGCGTTAAATTAGCTGTGATTTCACATAATAAGTGAATTAATTGAAATATAAGTCATTTATTTTTATTTTAGATATCATTTCAGGCTTGAAATAATTGGAATTTTTGTTAAACTTATAATTTTTTTAGTAAACATGATATGATAGATGAATTTTTTAAATAGGGCTTTTAGGCTTCAGATATTAGGACATCGGCAATAAATGAGTGTTTTTATCACTTAACTATTAAATGGATTCAATTTTTAAACTAATGTTATTAAGAGTACAATAGTTATACATTAATTCTAAAATTTTCTCATAAACAGGAAAATTTCAAGTTTAATTGTTTAAATTTTACCTGCACACCTGCATATTTTTGTTTAATAAAACTGTTCGGGTTCTGACTATTTCTGATTAGCTCTTGTAATATCCGTTGCATTTATCTGTTGTGTGTAATGGGAGTCTAATGTAATTTCAAATTATACTTAATTTAGTAATAAATTTATTCCAAATATATTGCAATATTATGCTGAATATTACTGTATATTTTTAATTAATTCATTTAATAGTGAAATATTATATCACATTTGGTTAGATTTAATCATTTTATTAAAAAATGCGATTTTAATAAGGTCTGAGTTCTTAAATTTTAGTATTTGGCCGCTTAGCACAGTTGATAGAACACTGGACTTGTCAAGCGACGTAGGTGTGAGACCTTCATTGGTCATTATTTTGAGTAATTATTTCAATAAATTAAAGCAGCATTTTTTAATTAATTATAGTTAAGTTTAATATAAATTAAACATTCTAAATCATGTTTAGAATATAAGATTTATCATTAGTTTGTGCTTATAAGCTATAGACACAATCACCCAACGCATTAGTTTATTAGATTATTGTTAGGTAATCGGTTGATCGTCAATATGCTTCAACATTGTGATGTATTTGAGAAACACCGAAAAAATTGTAACCTTATTTGGGGGCTTTTTAGTAGAAAATTGTGTCGTATTAGTATAATTTGTAATAAAAGCTACATTTGATGTGCGATGGAATGTCGTACCGATACAAATGCATCACAAATTGTATTGGCGAACATCACGTCAAAATTAAATGTTAAAAGTTAATTGTTTTTTGAACTTATCCTGTTATGTAAACATATATCACTAGTCTATTATTCATTCTTCTCATAAATTTCTTTAAAATAATAGTAAATAAGATAATTATGAAGTCATTAGTTTTAATAAGTATTATACTTTCTGTTAACATCAATTATAATTTAGGTAACAAATTAAAATTTTTAATAGCAATCTTCAATAAACTGAAAACTATTTATTTAGGAATTTTTTATTAACTGCTATTATTAAACAAAAATTATATTTTAATTTATTTTATAGCCAAACAATCACTTAGGCCTTCATTAGGCCATAAAAATATTTTACATTTAATAAAATTTGAAATCAAAATTTAATATTAAACTATTCAACGGGTGAGAAAATAGGTGACTGTTGGCCTTTAAATGAAGTGCATTGCATTGCTACGAAATTATTGAACAATGCACCGAATCAAAGAATTGTCATAGCTATCAGATTTGCTGTAATTACGAATGCGGTACTACATGTCTGGCCAAACATCTAGTGGGCCGCAGACCTCCATTTTGTAAGTGATTATAGACTAAAAAAGTGATAAATACTAAGATTTAATGTCGTTCTTATTTTATTGTCTGCTGTTATTTGAAAGGATTTTAAAAATTTTCATTTTTTAACAGAAACAATTGCATTGCAAAAAATAATATAAAGCTCTAAACAGAACTTTCTGTTTAATTTTCTGTGGCAGAGCTCTAACATATTACAGAAAATTAATACATTTCTGACTTATAACTAGTGATGGGTCAGTCTCAACTTTTTAATTCAGTCTCAGTCTCAGTCTCAGTCTCAGTCTTAGTCCTAAAAAATTTTCAGTCTCAGTCTCAGTCTTTTAAAAATTAGTCTCAATCTCAGTTATCGTTGGAAACACCAAATTCAGTATAAAAGTACTAAATTTAGTGTTTTCAGCGAAAATTTAATGAATTTTTCATAGAAATGATTATTAGAAAATAAATTGACAGAATTTGGTATTTGAGCGAAATTATGATTAATATAAGACTAGATTTATGAAAATTTAATTTTTTCGATCATAAGTTATCATTGATAACACAGAAATTTAACATTTTAATGTAATTTTATATTTTATATTAGTATCAATAAATTAAATTTAGTACTAAATTTAGTGCTATGGAGAAAATTTAGTAAATTTAACAACGCTAGTCTCAAAAATTTTAGTCTCAGTCTTAGTCTCAAAAAAATTTCAGTCTTAGTCTCAGTCTTAGTCCCAAAGACTGACCCAACACTAGTTTAAAGTGAATTTTACACCAAAAAGCAGGGGTACGGGTAATGCGACAGAGCGGGTAATACAGCGATTTTACTCCACAGTAAAACTTTCTAATTCCATTATTTGTACAATAATTGATACTAAAATATTTTAAAAATTATAAAAACAACACAATAAAAGTGCACTAAATTGATATTTGCATTTAAATAAACACAATAACCTGTTTTATTTGAATATTTGATGTGAAGAATTGACATTTCAAATGAATAAATATTGGCAAAACAGGAGCGGGAAATATTCCAGTGCGGGGTATACGACAAATCAAAATACTTTTAAAAATATTACTGCGGGTTATCTGCCTGTGCGGGTTATTGTCATGAAGATAGGGTGCTTTTGCTTTTCTACAAATAAAAGCGAAAGCAGTTATGTTTTCAGATAAAACAAGTGAAGAGTTTTATGGGACAAACAAATGTCACCCAATTAAAGCATAATTTTTCCAAATATTATGAAATAACTTAAGTAAAAATTAGTTGAGCTGTGTTAACTGTATGTTTATAAAAAGAGTTTTTTTCTGGTATTTCATATTTTAATATTCTATTTAAAAAATATTTGCAGAAAGAGAAATGAGTTATAAAGTTCTCAACAAAACATCACTTTCTTTAATAAGTTTAATACGTGTAAAGACACTAAACTAATCTCTTTTTTTTGTAAAACTCTTCTCAACTTCAGAAAAACTCTTTAAATGTGACCTTAATTTTGATTTTAATTATTAAATAAAATTGATTTTTCAAACCAAATGAAATATTACTTAATATTACCGAACATTACAAGTAATGTATATTTAGTTTAATGATCAATAGATTGATAATTTCATAAAAAGCATATAAAACAATGCAAAACATTATATAAAATGTTATCTGAATTAAATTTCAATGAGAAAACACTTATTACTGGTGTTTATGATATTATACAATAAACGTTAGTAACATTGAAAACGCATTACAAGCACATTCATTGATAAACAAAATTATTGTATAATAATTTGATTTATCTTACAATCAGTTTATTAAATGGTATTAAACAAGACATTAAGCATTTATTGATAAATCGACAAATTGTTGTTAATATGCATACCATTTATATCATTGTTTTCTTATATAACTCTAATATTCAGTTAAACTCAAATCCTATGAAAGTCTCATTATTTAAAAACATATTTTTAAAATGTTTCAAATAATTTCAAAATTAAAATAAAAGTAAATCTAATTTAAATACAAATTGAGACATTATATAAAATATAGTAATAAACTCTTTTTCCTAACGAAAAACTTTTTATTATAAAAACAATAAAATATAATACGATTAATAGTAAACTCATTCGGCTTGTACAAGGTCTTCATCGGGGAATATGATAAGAGATTTAATAAAAAGGCATATCCTATGGCTTTGTTCCAAAGTGAAAGACCTTTTGTAGGAAAGGCTGCAAATGAACTGTAAGGTCTACCTCTGATCTACTTATCAAGACAAAGAAGTCCTTCTGAGAGAAACAACCGAACGGTCTTACCTTATCCAATGATATCTTTGACCTTATCATACCTTATCTTCTGTGTGTTCTTAGTGTTAAAAACTAAATATTTGACACTATTGTTAAAACATGTTCCTCAAGGATTTGAGAAGAAAGGGCTTCAGAATCACCTTTCAAATTATGATGAAGGAGTGGATTAGGACAAAGAGAAGGAGAAGAAGGAGAGGGTTTATTGCTGAAAGTTTTAGGTTCTTTGGTTTTAGGTATACAGAAGTTAGGCTCAGGTTTTGTGGTTTTTGAGTCTATGCTCTTCATTATTGATGACAATGTAGAGCAGAGTCAAAACAATTACAAATATGTTATAAATTGAAAAATAGTTTGTACCGTTTATAACGAGTAAATTTATATTGAACTCAAATATTTATCTTTAAAAGGATTATATTCTCACGTGTTATGTACTGATGTGTAAACAGATATACAGACGTACTTTAACTGTGAAA
>JAQGCH010001950.1:0-13969 GCA_034699485.1 Nanhermannia elegantula
GTCGTGGTCGATCATCAACTCTTAAATCCAAGTATTACTCAAAGTTATAACAAGTCTCTATCATAGCCTTCACTTAAAGTCAAGTATCTCGAGATTAAATTTGACAATTTTTAATTTTAATTCTTGGGCTCTTATAAAAAATATGAGCTATTTTAATTAATTAAATAAACTCATTTAATTCAATTTTTGGGCGAATTGCTAACTTAATTTACTCAACTCTTTTATGTCAATTTATTGATAGAAAGTTTAAAGGCATTAATTCAAATTTGTAAATCATTTTACATCTAAATAAAGTAATTTTTTTAATAAATATTAATTTGCACCTAATATTAACGGATACCGGCATCACATTTAAGAGTCACTCGTAAAAGAGTGCCAAAAGTTCAAAACTTCAAAACTTCAAAACCGATATATTTATCACTCTTATAATTATTACATTCTTTTATTCAATTGATTAATTGGAAGGTTAAAAACCAATAGTTATGGAAAGGCTTAGAATTAATACAATTAATTAATAAAAAGAGTTTTTAATTAACAAAAATTTACCTGAAATAAAGAGTTTCTCATAAAAGTTTCGTCCTTTGCAGTGGCACAAGTTTATATATTTTGGATGTTTAATCTCAGTTTAATGCAAAAACTAATTCAAAATAATTTACCATTGACTTGAAATGAGGGAATTTTACTATCAAATAAAAATTTATCAGAGTATGACCAAAATGTGGAAATATATGTGTGGAAAAACAGAATCGACAGAAACGTTCATTTGATCACACAATACATAACAGAACATTGCAATTGCACAACAAAACTAGCGAACAGTTTGCATGCAGTGCTCTTTTGGAAGGCATGCACACAGTATTATAGCAATGCTACTCGCATACTAGGTGTTACTTTTAGTGTCGGGGGCGAAGATGTGTTTTTTTCTCTCTGAAGAAGTGTTCAAAAAGATGATTCAAAATGAGGCAAAAGATTTAGCTGCAGGACAGGCCTTGAAAAACTCAGAACTTGGTCAGAGCAGTGTTGATGGTTTTGAATGGAGCTGTAGAGTCGGAGTGGAGAAGTCATTGAACTCTCTGCTCACATAAGTGGCGTAATTGGGTCTCAATTAGTGGGATCTCTAACATCTAATTAGTCTATAACACAGTAAAGCTCTCACCTGTGACTACTGATAATCAATTTTGTTGAGACCAAAATCCGGAAAATTGATTGACTGATGTTTCTGAGGCTACGCCACAAAAGCAGACAAGAAACTGCCACCAAAGACCCGATCTCAGTAACTCCGTGACCTTCAAATTGGGGCTAAAGAACTCACACAAACTGCAAAGAATGATATCTGTGACTATTTTAATGCAATAATACACTCATACAGTAATACTGTATAATGATTATGGCATTAGTTATGTATTACAAAACTTTTATATAATATTATTTAATAACTCAAAAATATAAAGTATTGTAAAATATGGGTATAATAGAGAAATGTGTTTATTAGCTGATCCTTTCCTTCCTTGTTGTTTGAATACGGATAAAAGCAATATTTATAACTCCTGTATTGTGAGAAATCAAGTGCACTGAACTTGTTAGAGATATCTTATCCGATAAATTATAAGAAGCATCTCTTCAAAATAGAGTACTCTAATAACTTTGTTTTCTTAGTCTAATCCGATAGGAAGCAAAGCGTTTGTAATAAAATGGGACAATGCTTTACAATGCGATTACTTACTAGTTAGTACTTGGCTTCAACGCTATAATAACGTTAACTCATATCTACATGCATTGCGATAAATTCAATATTCTGTATTACTGCATTCAATAATAAATTATAAATACCAGTCAGTCTCTTACTATGAAAAATTAAATGTCATTATCAATGCTAAGGCTTTGCATTAAAAATAGAATTTACTCTTTTTAATGTAATGTGCATTTGTTTTAATCAACACAATTATAGAGTAAGCCTAAGGTTAACATTACTGTAAACAAAATAACTAACGAGGTTTTTACTGTAAGCACACATAATAAGGTGCTCTCTTAACCGGAAGTTTAACTTCTTCTTCTTTCTAAAGTTGAGTTCATTGAACTTTATAAAGTTGGCTTGATTTTCAAGTGATGCTTTAATTGATCTGACCGAGTGCCGCATATTCTGGCCCGAATCGGCATCAATTTATTACTTGCAAACTTGACCTCTCATTGTTGAACTTTACAAACTTTAATTTCGAAACGATCACAAGTAGTTATTATTTTCTTTCTTTTTTGCTTTTCTTATTTAATATAAGCTATGCTTTCAATAAAGTTATCAAATCATAAATTAGAAAACTATTTTATTTTTTCAAATTTTATATCAAATACAAATCGTTTGTCTCACTATTTGACTTAATAATAAGTTATTTTATTTAATTATCATTTGGCTTATCATTAAAGAGCACTGCATTATCCTAAAGATCAAGCAATAAATTTAAATGAAGAGAAGTTATATTTCATATTTTTGAGTTACTTTTTTTCTTCTTAATAGTCATTACTTTATTAAGATGTTAACTGATTTTTCACTCTAATACACAGCACTAGAATACAAATCAATATCTTATCATCTAATAGATTATTAAGTTAGTGCTCCAAAGAGTCTAAATTAATGAACTTTAAATCAATATAACCTTTCAAAATTTTCTTTTTTATAGTTAACTCGTTTTTAGAACTGTAACTTTCAGCTAAATTAGTCTTCTTATGGTTTTTTTGAAAATTTAGAAGAATAAAAATTCTTTCAGTAAGATAATTAAATTTTCAATTGTTTATTAAGAAACTTTTAAATAATGCGTTTGACTTAATTCAATATTTTGAATTTAGAAAACAATAATTAATATACAGGTCTTAATCTAAAAATGAATGTTCACCAATTATAGTAAAATGATTTTAGATTTTATTTTAAATAATCAAACATATTGTATTCATCAAAATTATATACCATTAATACAATCATTTCTTAATATTAAATAAGAATTTAAGAATCGCTTTATAATCAAAACTCTAAATTATAATAAACTTGAGTTTAAAAATTATATCCAAAACTTGAATATTTATTATGACTTAGTATTGTTTCTCTTAGATTAAGACTAAGAAAAAAAATTAATAAGCGAAACAAAATTACTATTTACAGTAAACTGAACAATTGATAACATGAAATAAATAGCTAACAAGTAAGCATCATAGCGTTTTGGTGTGTGATTGGCTACTAGCATATTAATCAAATTTTTCTGGACTAAAAAATTTCAAGACTATTAGCAATCCTTATAATGAGGTTTATATTATATTAATGATCTAATAATTAATAATATTTATAAGTGCTATACCTGTAGGTCTTATTTAAAGTTTTTAAAATCAATTTTAACATCTTTTTTTTAAACATTATCTTTAAGTAGCGTTGTTGGTCATTAAAAATTCAATAAATTTATTAATAAATTTACAGAAACATTTAATATAACTTAAATATTTAGATTTATTTTTTTTAATTTGTTTCATTGAATATGACTTTGACATCAGGAAAGAATTGACACTAAGTATCGCAACCGCTTAAAAATGAAAACGTTCAAAAATTGCTATCAATAGAATATAATACTAGATTATTAGATAAAAATGGTAATAATCCTAATATTTGAGTGCTTAATTATGGTGAATATAACATTCTAGACTTAGTTTTTGTTTTGATGTTTCATGTGAAACATTGTTATCATGACCTTATGTTTTGATGGTAACAATCATTTTTAATGTTTTAGATTTTTGAAAAATTCAATAAATTTTCAAACTCTATCCTTAAGTGATAGTTTATAAGTACTGGTAATATAAACTTATAAATCCTTTATGTTTAACAATTTATATATACAGTCCTTGTCATAAATGGGTGAAAGGGTTTTTGGAGGTTTTCCACACCTAAACATTAATGAATTTTTATGAATGTACCATTGGTGGGACGGAACTTTGATCTTAGAGATCTAATCCGGTGCTTAGGGGTTTATTAATGGATATAGGTAATTTGCTCAGATAACTTAGGGGTAATTTTTTAAAATTCTGATCAATACAAACGAAAGAACTAGTAAAATCATTGGATACGTGTATCTTCATTTAGCCAAAATTTCTCAACATGAGTTGTTTTAATTGTATTAGAATTTAAGTAATACTATTCATCACACGTGTCTTATATTTTATAATTATTTATTAGTTAAAAAATTATTGAAATGTATTCAACTTTCTAAAAACTCTTAATAGGTTTGTCCGTTTGTAAAATAACTTGAAGATTTGAAAACAACAACCGTTTGAAGATTTACAGAATCGGCGCACGCATATCTACTATATGACTAAATAAACTTGATATGATCTCCCAATTAGATCGAATTTGTGGAATAATTTATGTTGGCCGAATTTGACCTCCGATTTTCTAATTTCAAATGATCGAAATCTTAAAACAGTAACTATACCCTTAAATGAGAAGTCCTTTTCCACACTCCTATCTTATGCAGGTAAACGTATGTGTACCCTTTTGTACACTTTTGATCCCTTGGCTTGTGCGCACTATAAGTATGAGTCGAGGGTAGAAAATCCATTCATAATTTCTTTGAGATTTTATTTTTTCCAATGGGAGGTTCACATTAATATCTGGAAATTGAATATCTGTTTCAATAGGTTTCTTGAGTCACCACTTTGAGCAGCACAAGTCAAACTTATTTTAATGAGGTTTCATATTTAATTTATAACTCATCAATGTTTAAATATAAAATGACAGATTTATGATTGCATTAACAGACATTGATCGCAATTCTATAAAAAGTAAAATTTCTTCATTTTTCAAGAGGAATAATGGTTTGGAAAATATTTCTCAAGAAACTTTCTAGAATTTTGAAGCTAAATAAAAGCTTTCATCAGTCAACTCCCTAATCAGAGGAGATCTCACTGAAGCTCATGTTGAAATTACACGATTCTCCCCCAAAATTGGAACTATTAATATATTATTGAATACAAAATCATATTTTTCTTGTTATATATTTGAAGTTTTGAATAATTCTATAACCAATTCTACAATATTACCACTTATTCCGGGGTATTTGTATATTAAGGAACTATCCCTTCCTTCTGCCCGGACACAGAGGTCAATTACTGTGCCGGCTAAGCATGAGCGGCTAATCTAGCATAGGGGCCGAAGAAGCATATTTACCCTCAACTTAAATTAAAGGGTAATTAATTTCTTAGAGTTTTATTTCATTGTATTTTTTAGAAGTTTGATTCACTGAAATGATTGCAATAGAAGTTTTTCTGCTTTTACAAACTGTAACACATCCTACAACTAATTATTAAATCTCATTTTTGTTGAATAGGTTTTTAGGTTTAATTTTTATACCCCTCACTCAAAATTTTCAGGTTACGCCACTGCTAAGCATTGAAACAAACTTATTAGAGATCAGAAAATTCTCTTACAAAACATGCGATTCTAATGAATAATTCAGATTTAATTGATTTGTAAATTTCAGTAATTTTCGTTTTTAGATATATTATCATTTCAATGATAATATTTATGACTTAAAAAGAGTGGTATTAAATCAGACCTTTTTGAGTTTAAAATTTTTAATTAATTTGAGTTTGAGTTTAAGTTATTTCTAATAAATTTAATTTGAGTTTATTTGAGTTTTTAAAAATCTCAGTTAACATTAAATTTACATAAAAAAATTCAACTTTTAAATCAAAATATTTAAGAAAAGTTTTTAATCATGCATGACAAGGTACGGGTTTGCCTGGGGTCCGGCCTCCTCCCCAAGAATTGAGAATTTAAAAATTGTACCTTCGTTCCACTTTGATTTTTTTATGTTTCCAAAATGTGTCCATTGATACTCCGTTAATCTTTTTAAAAAAAATTAAAAATCCTTTGTACCCCCTTTGACTTAGATTAAAAATTGAGATTTGGTTTAAATTTTAATTTGTCTATAAGACTTTTTCATAATTGGTTATAATTAAATTTATCCTTTAATTGGTCAAAAAATAGCATTAAAATATTGTTTCTCTAATAAGGAAACAAATTTCATTTGAGTCTTTCGGAGTTTAAGTTTTTCGAAAAAATAATTTAAATGAGTTTAAATTTGCTTAGTTTACTCAAAAAGCTCTCATATAAAGTATCAATAAAGATTTTAAATGCATATAAAGTTATGGATTAAGAAGAATGGAATGTTTATCGCAAAATCAGGTTTATTTCACTTTTAATTCTTAGAAATAAAACTCAAATCATTTGAGTTTTTCTTTTAATTTGAGTTTAAGATTAAGTTTTTTTGAATTATATTTTGAATTTAAGTTTGAGTTTAAGTTTCTTCGAAAATTATATTTTAATTTCGTTTGAGTTTAGATAAACTTAAATTCAAACTCAAATGTTAGAGTTTACTCAAAAAGCACTAATTTAAATAGTTGAGAAAATCTGGTCATCAATTTTTATTAATAATCTTTCAACAAAATCAAACAACTATTTTATTCAAAATTGTGGATCTTATAGTTCTTATCATAAGTTAATGCAATTTTTGTGTCAAAGTTTAGTTTCTATTATTTGTATAAAAAATTATTTTTGTTATGACTAAAACCTTGCAGATAATGCACAGAAATTGGAAGGAAACAAATAATATTAAAATTGTAAACGTATCTTAAAGGTCTGACAATATGAGCACCAAATAGATAACATATTTATCCTGAAAAGGTATTATATGAATGATATGAATAGTTTCCAAAATTGATTTTACAATATATTTATGTCCGCCACTAAAATAAGTTAAAACCACTCAACTATACAGTATGCGAATGTATGGTACAATAGTATACTCTAATAGATTAGCGACGCTTAAGCTTGGCTTAATATTTAGCAAAATAAACTTTTTTACTTTATGATAAGATTCTTTTATTTAATGACTGCAGCCATATGTTATTGAATATACGGTTCTCTAACTCATAAGCAAACTTCTAAGGTATTAAAACTTAACTGATTATATTTTAGAGCGCTATTTAGAACAGACATATAATAATAATAATTGACCAGATTTTTGAATAATTTTCCTATTTGTTAGTTTAAGTGCAATTATAATCTTATATTTGTGTTCTTTTAAATAAATTTGAATGCTTTGTCACGAATTGCTATTGAGATTTGCTTTGAAGGAAAACCCATACGAATAACATAAAGCAAAGATTACCATTTTTTTGGTATAAAGTTGGTGGCAATGCAATCATTTAACTCAAGTAATGGGTTGGTATACATTCTCAATAATAGGAAAACTATTTTTGTTGAGCTGTTTTCCTTGAGCTAAAAAGTTTCAAATTTAAGTGTTGCGTGTTTTCGAAATAGAGCCGAAAGGTCCAGAGAAACTTGATTTTAGCTAATGCTTCCTTTCAAGCATGATTTGTCCAAACGTAATGTCATAACTCTGATTAGTCTCAAACGTTTTATCAAAACTTGTAACAGAAGCCAATAGATCTGGATCTTCTTGTTTAGAAATGTATAATAAATGACAACATTTCGAAACTTTGATTAATCTATATTTTCCAGTTATTTCTCAATGCAGTTTATTTCTCTCTAATAATGCAATTTTAATTAAATCGCACTTATTGTAAACTAAGAATTGTGTGTATTTACGCAAAAGTTTATTTGAACCCATTTGAGCTGTGCTGTTAATTTACTGTAAGTTACTTTTAGTAAGTTTAGTAATTTACTATAAGTTACTGTAAATTACTAAAAATATAAGAAACACAAAAACATTAAATTTGTTCGGAACCATAAATCTTTACTTTAATTATCATAAAAATCATCAGAAACTAGATCGATATCATAATAAGAACTTGGATTTACATCAAAATCTGATGAATATTCTTTGAGAACCTCTTCAGTTGTACTGCCATAGACTTCAGGTCACATTAGGTTGCATTAGTTACACTCAATAGGTGGCAGCACTACGAGTATTTTTCGTAATTTACTCTTCACCGGGTAACTTACTTTCTCACAACCCAGCATTTGAGGAATGAAAGTGTGATTGTCTTCATATATCTAAATATTTTCATGTTTTTAAAAGTTTTATCCAAATCTTTGTTAAATGAATGCAGAATCTCAAGTAGGGCTCCAATCAAAGTAATATTGAAATCATACCTGTACGTCGGGTAGGTGTCGACTTGACATAACTGTAATTAAATATATCTTTAATATCTTGATACTACCTGTTATGTTAAGAAAAATCCATTAGAGAATTATTCCTTTCGTTAAAAGATTACAGTTATATAAATATCAAACAATTTTATCAAAATTTTAGATGACTCTAAACTTTGATATAAATAAATAAATATATTTTGAACTATTCTTTACACAGATCATAATATTAAAAAATAAATATATTTTAGTTTACAGTTTTACTAGGCCAACCCCTAGGCAACCCCTACCCATGTTCAGGTATGATTGAAATACAGTAAAACGCATCCCTTATGCAGCATAAATGTAAGGTTTTTACATTCATTTTACTAATGTCTAAATCGTGAGGTTTAACAAAATAAAAACAAATATAAAATAAGACACAACTTTCTCAATAGAATCAAAGCAATTGAAAATTAGAGTAATGAAAGAAAAATAAGTTTCATAAAAAATTGAATTTATATCAATATACAGGTACATGAATTTTTATTTAATGAAATGAATGAGATATAAATTTTTACAATACTGACTCTGAATGGCATTTCGAATCTGTTATCGAATGATTCTGAATGTATATTCCAATTAACTTTATTGCAGGCAAAGGGAAGCCCTTCAATCAAATTTTATCTCTAAATATGTTTATAATATTACAGAAATAAGTTAATGAGGATTTTCATGTTTAAAATTTCTTATACAATATAATATTCAAAATTCACAAATATAATTGTTTTATAAAGAATATGATTAGCTTTTGAATAAATTTATTATTTACAAGATTTTTATAATCATTTGTAAATTACTATTTAATCATCAATTATACATATTTATTGTCGATTAAAATAAACTTAGAAAATGTCGAATTACACTCAAAAGAAACACTTTCTAATCGATATATAATACAAAGGCTTAAGTCTAATGAGAACCAAATATATAGCATTAGTCGTAAAACATTTAAGTTATTTAAACTCTTATCTCAATCAAAAACTCGAGTCTGTATATGAGCTTTTAGGGGCCTCTCAAACAAAAGCAATTACTATAATGCCTGTAATGTAAACATTAGACACTGTAAAAATGGAAAGTTTGAGATAATTTACATAAAGTTTTATGTACGGAAAAATACAGTTTCAATTGCTTTCAATTAATTTTGAGTCATTAATACTTTTACTAATTGTATGACAAGAGTTGATATAATAAAGACCTCATTTGAAAACTTTCATTATTCACAATCATTATCTAATTATAAATTTAAGTCATTTCTTATAAGCCTTATTCTTATAAATAGACTTGAAAAGGGTTTCTTTTGAGTATAATTAGAGAAATAGAGTTTAGTTTTGCTTTTGAACGTCTTCTCGCAAAGCATTAATCTTATTACAAATTTTCAAAGCAGGTCCTAATTTCATATTCATTGTAGACATGAGATGATCCTCTTTCAGCAGCAATAATGCCTGTCCATCGATCTCATGAGAACGAAAATCATCGGCATATTCAGTACATTTATCGAGATTTCGCACAAACTCATAAACATCTTGAACCTTAATATTAAAATAATAACAATTATAAAAATCAAATAATTATAAATTCATTTATGACATACACTCCAGTTGAGAGGATTTTTACCGCCGGGCGGCAGGAAAATGCCGGCCACAGAGCTCGAACTCGAAGCTTCGTCAACAACTCTTGGGCTTTGAGTATCAGAATTAACTAATGGTGTTGTTGTTCGACAAACAACCGCATCATTAGAAGCGGTGGCTTTTCTTTGATTAGAATTGAGAGCATTAATGTCTCCATTTTTTGCGGTTCCCTAAAGAATAGTTAATTATAAGAAAATTAAATTTCTTAATAATGACAAACATACCGAATCATTAGATATTTCGTGAGATTTCTTCATAGATTTCAATCGTTTCCTTTCTTCATGAGTTGATTTTTCGGTTTCATTGACAGCTGACTCCTGTCTCATTTGGATTAATGTATCATTATTTTCGAGATGACTCGTCACTGAGTTATATAACGTAAGTCGAGTGGAACCGGGAGTCCTTTCACTATTTAACTTAAAATCCTGACTTTCAGCACCAGAGAATCGCTTCGATTTTTTACTTTTGCTGCTTTTGCTACGCTTTAAACCAGAGTTTATAAACCCGTGAGGTTCAGAACCAGAACGATTTCGAGTAGACGAAGAAGCGCTGGTAATCAATGAGTTCTCATTCTTATTCTTAGATTTAATGCTTTCAATTGAAATAATACTATTGTTTTTCTCGTCATTCAGTGATTTCTGATCTGAACTACAGGACAAACCATTAACAGGGAAAGGGTTCGGACTTTCCTGTATTATGTAACCATCGATAACATGAGTCAGAATTTGTGGCTTTACAATAGCCTTTTGTGGCGGCTGTTTAGATATGTCCTGTCTATTGGCGTCGCCCAGTACTGCTATTTGACCGTTCTGTTGACAACCGTTATTCGGTGTTATCTGAGCTGTATTTTGAAGTGATTGATGATTATGTTGTTGTTGAGCAAAAAAGTTGGCGATCAGGTCAGTGTCCTGTTCGGTTGAGGCGTCTTTCTTTTCCACTTGTCTTTTAATTATTGGCTTCACTATTGCTTCTTCGGCAACAGAATTGGCTTTCGTTTGACTCATTTCAGTAGCAGTAGAGGTATTGGTACTGCTGTTACTCTTTGCAGTTGTATTAATGTATTTATTGGTCTCAGTAATACTGTTACGACTGGACGAGACCTGATTATAACTTTTAGACGTTTCCGTACCAACAGATACTTTAGTTGTTTGATTGGCGGCGTCTGTTTTGGTCGACTGTTGGTGTGTTTGTTGACTAACGGTTTGTGTTGTCGCCGCTGCAACACTCGTCACGCGTGTTGGCGTTGAGTTCTGTTCCTTATTCACTGGTTTACCAATTGCTGGAACTGTTTGTGTATTGATTTTAGGTTTTGCGGGCGCTATAGGTTTGGGTGGAGTGGGAGTTGAACTTTCCACGTGTTGCTTCTGAGCTATGGCTGATGTGGCCGTTTGAGTGGCCACTGAACTGGCAGGACGTAAAGGTCGTGGTTTAGTAGCAATCGAGGCTATCGGTGCCGGCGCTATGGCTGGCGGTTGAGATGTATTGGCGATAGTTGTGGTGGCGGTGTTCACATTGGTCGCAACTGAGATCGACTGAAGTGATGCTGCGATCGGAGTTGCAGTTAATGGCGATGACTGAGTCTGAGCTGCGTTCATATGCATTGTTGTGCCCGAACTGTGCACATTGATAGGCGTTCCCATCGATACAGTTTGGATCTGAGGACTTGACGTTTGAATATACATGTGTTCTCCCCCTTGACCGGGAGTTCTAATGAAGATGGGGGAGCCGTTCGGGGCTACCAAATGAGCTGATTGGGGAGCTGTAGTCCAGGTAAGGCCCGGTTGTATCGTTTGAAATGAACCTAATATTTGCGGCTGATTTGTGATCAAACCAGAAGGTGTTTGTGTTGCTATCAGTTGAGTTCCGCTCGCGTTCGCTGAAAATGGATTTTTGAAGTGAGAATTTGCTATCAATGAAGATGAAAGTGATGACATCGATGATGCGGGAAGTATTGACGTTTTGGGTTGAATTGTCCCGCTATGGGTTAACATCTAAAATAGAAAATTTGCAAAATTTTAACAATTATTTAAATTAAAAATTAATTAACAATAATAGACATGCATTTATAGCGTTCAATATTTTTATATTTCAAAATTATTAATCAAATATTGGCTTAAGACAAACCTTATTACCAAAGGAAGAACGAACAGAACCCGTTCCCTATAAAACGAAACCAAAATCACGTGCAAAATAATAATCATTTAATAAAATTTGAGAAATTAGAGCAAAAACTTATTGAAGATAAAGACTGAGATTCAGTGTCATTTCGAATGAATGAAGCGATTAGTTGTCAAAAAAACCAAATGAAATATAGACTTACAAATGGTTTGCCTTTAGGAGTGTCCATAATTCTATTAGACGTCGCCGGAAGTATCGACTGTTGCATTGAATGCTGGCTTTGATGCGGCAATAATTGACTGATGACCACCGTTTGATTGGTAGAGTGCGGCACAAACTGTTGCGCCGGCAATACTTGTTTCAGAATTTGTTGAGCATTTCCAGGGCCCATGTTCGGTTTTAGGGATGATATCATGTGATGCTGTGATGTTGCCATCCCTTGAGTTAATGGTGAAATTGCAACGCCTTTTGACATAATTGGAGGTTTGGCTGCAATCGAAGTGATAGGCATTGATCCGCTCCCGATAGCATTGGAAGCAGTGAATGGAATTTGAAGAGAAAGTCCCTGATTTGTAGTTCCGAACTGCATGTTCTGAATGGTAAGATTGCCCGGGAGTAGCATTTGTTGGGGGTATACCTGTTGGAACTGATACGTGCCCCCAGAGGTGCCGATAGGCTGCTGTATTACCTGAACCTGAGGTAACTGAGACATCGCGACACTCATGTGGCTGTGTTGTGTCGGTTGCACTGACGTGTGCAGTATTGGCGTCTGTTGGTGTGACTGCTGTGCAATGTGGACAGTCTGAGCACTGGCTCCAGAACTGATGGTTGGCAGTGATGAAAGCGACTGCGTTCCCATTATAGCGTTGCTAACATTCAAATGCGTGGAGTGCGGGGCCGACACCATTTGCGGCTGTGATGACGACACTATCAGTTGTTGGCTTTGACTTGTCTGAGTCTGATTCGAGCCCTGCGTTGACATCACTGTGGATGGCATTGAAGTGGACACTACTGAAGATATGTTCGCACCTGAACTCAACACGTTTTGTGGCTCTGAATGATGTGAAGAGAGAAGAGTTGCACCCATTGACACATTGCTCACATTGACTGCACTGTTGGCTGAAGAACACGATTGAATTGATTGTTCACTCAATTGGTTTGGATCTGTTGTCGAGACATCAATAGTGGTCATCGGTGTCGACTGTTGTCCAACACATAGTTGTGATGACTGTTGTCTGGACTGTTGGGTCACTGAATCCATAGCTGTAACAGTTGTCACCTGAGGTGTATTTGTCTGTACTCCAGACTCATTATTTACATTTATTTGAATACCAGAATCACTCATTGCCTACTATTATAGCAATGCATACGAGTTTGCAATACGTTCAGTACATTCATCAATATATCAGTCAATATATTCATCAATACTTCATATTATTCATCAATTATTCGACAGAAACAAAATCTAAACAAATTTTATAAGAAATGCAGTCAAACAATAATTGAATTGTTTATAATAATTAATAAAATGATAAATAAGTGAAATAAATAGTGATTGAGATCTACTGTATATAAACAGCAAAACATGGAAACAATCAAATGTCAATCTATTGAACTGTAAGTAAGATATGAGTCATAGCTTTGAGAGCATTAATGGTATTAAGGATTAGAATGTAGTGAATGTAGTGAATGTAGTGAACCATTGCCTCAAGTATTGAATGAATGGATGAAACACTACATACAGTACAACACATACCACATATACAATGCATACGCCCTGACATACAATCAAACTTATCATTCATTTCATTTGATTTGCATTTAATTAAATGACAAAACTATTATTTGTTAATTAGTCATTAATTAACGCTTACCTTAACTTATATTCAGATCACAAGAAGTATTGGCCATTATTATGATCTCAATCACATTGTGTCCAAAGTAAAGGTGTTTAACAATTATAATAAGTGACAAATCAGTGACAAAGGTTTCAATGGAGGAGTCGATGAGACGAACACTACAACAGTCTCACAAC
>JAQGCH010001951.1:0-13957 GCA_034699485.1 Nanhermannia elegantula
GGGTATGGATAGGATCAATCAGGTATAAGTACTGTTGGTTAGTATTGAGCCTTAGATTAGTATATATGATATATATTAGTTGTGTTTTAGAACTTATTATAATCAGTGATGCACACCAGTTGACTGTCTATGAGATAACTTTTTGACATGTTATAAAAATATATAGTTATGTACGAAATATTTGAATTAAATTCTCTTTTTCACAATTTAAACTTATATTTGAAGCAAATTTTATAATTACTAAACTCTAGCTTTCGAATGCTAAGTACAGGAATTATTCATCAGTGGTTTTAATTTTCACTTACTTTTTGTTTGTGAGCTATGTCTGTAAGAAATACTTTAAATAAATATAAGTGAAAGTTCTCAAGAAATCGCCGAAATAAGGATTTCACGCCTCAACTATAATCAGGGGGGTTCTCATTTGGGTGGTATCCAGATTTATGGTAAAAAGTATTTTCATAAATTTTGGAACATAAATATGAGCTCATATTTATTTTGTTATTTCATTGTCAGTGATATCTTAATTTTTAATCAATAAACGGAGAAATCAGTCTGAATTCCGGCCAAGTCATGGCTCTTGTCATTATAGCTAAGTTTTGCTTATTATTTGAATAAATTTTTATTTATTTTTGAAAGAGTTTTTTACTTCAACTTACATCGTATTGAACAGCTCTTCGATATCATTTCTGGGGCAAACTTTATGATAGAGCTGATAAAACTTTTCAAAAGTCCATTCAGAGGGTTCTATTACGTCGTTCTAAGGAAAAAAGGTTTTGATATTTTGAGATGCATTTGAATGTCGAAAAAATTATTCGATAAACATATGATCTAAATGTATGATTGGCTGTATTTGAAGCTTTAAAGAGAAACTTATGATCGTTTTTTATTTATTTTTCACTGCTTTCAAGCGTTATCAACAATACCTTTTCAAATGGAAGCCCAATGTCTTTCATGCATTGATAGATCAATTTTTCTGTTTTTCCAGATGCGAAAGTTTTGGCAACACTAAAGACAGCACAAAATGTCTCAAATTCTTTATAGATTTATTAATAAAAACTCAAATAAGAGGTACAATAGCTGCAAATCAAAACTCAAAAGGGTTCAAATGCCTGCTTCAAAGAGTCATTATAGGAAAGTAAAATTGTTGAAAGTCATTTAGTTCTCAACATTTAATAGAGAGAAACTTTTTTTATTCAAGTATTGATTTTAAACTTTTTAATAAAGTTAATTCTCTAAAACTTTTATAATCAGACATATAAAGTATAAATAGGATATTTCACTAATAGTTAGTGAAATTATTTTTCAGTTTTCATTTGCACCTATTCTACTCAATATCTATACTATATGTATATAAGTTTATTTATTCTAATTATGTAAATCAAAATGAGTTCAATAGATGAATGTCTATCACCTTTTAACCGGAATTGTGGCGGAACCATCGGTTAAGAATCCGAGTTTCATCCAACTGTCGTAATAGTAATATTTTGATTAAATAGTCATATATTTTAATAAGATTATAAATCTTACTGTTTTTTCAGACAAGTCATCGGACAAACATTATTAGCTTTATTATTATTAGTGATTTGTCTCAATCCTTCCTGCCATTTCTTGAGTGAGTGATGAGGGAGGGGGGAGGGGGTGAATAAGTGAGAAAGAAAAAGAGACACTAGTCTAATAAAAGTCTGATAAATATTGTATTAAAAAAATTACTTTAGCAGTCTCTTCATTAGGACAAACGACATGAGTGTAATTGATGTTAACCATATCATATCCACTACATATTGTTAGTGAAACCTCTTCGAGATTTACTTTGGCACGAGATTGAAGCTCATAAAGCAAACGCGGGTCCTATCAATTGTTTCCAATAAAATACAAATTAAATTTTTTTTCTCATTACAGAAGAGGGTCGAAACAGATCAACAATACATAATACAGTGTCATACCTTTGGTATTCCACCTGCTCTTATGTCATTCACCTGACAGAGTTCTAATACTTGTCCCTCCTTTTTAAATAGAAAGTAATTTTTAAAATTAATTTATAAGAGAAACTAAATTTTCTTTAATAAATAGTTCTCTATCTCAATATTTGACTTACTCTTCCTTCTGATTTCCAATATATAAAAAAGCCGTATTCGTCAACTTTAAACAGAGCCCCCGGTTCGTAAACGATTTCTCCCTTTTCCTTTAAAATCAAATAATTATATATTTTAATAAAAGATCAGCAAATTATTCCTCTATTGCTCTAATTTTGTAATAAAAAAATTTATGAAAATTAAGTCTAAATTATTTACAGCATTTACAGTAAGTTATAGTCTTCAGCATTATTTGTTTGGTGGCCAAGAAAGCAAAATTTGGGAAATAAAGTATCATTTTATAAAAAATAAACTGTTCTGGGCGTGTATGGCATCTCTCTGGTCATATTGGAACCAAAAATCATGATATTCAACAAATAGTAAAATATGAACTTTCGTTCAAAAATCATTTTTTTCGGATTAACTCCAATTTGATTCATCATTCATTAAATCTATTCCTATGTTATATTATTGAATTTAATTCTGTGTTTTTAATTGTATACTAGTATTGCACTGTAAAAGACGTTCATATTTTTAATTTTGTATAAAAACTTTTGGTAGACCTAAGGTTTCCTCCGCTAAGAGATTATTTTTAACTAATCATTATTAATATTATTAATACATTCTATTTAGTCGAATATTACAAAAATGTTTGTAAATATTTTAAGAATTTATTTAATTGTTTTCGTTTTCAATTTATTTAATTGGTTCTCTTTGTTTAATTAAGTCTTATAATTATTATATATTATATTTGACATTAACTTTATATTAATACATGTTATGACATATTCTTTTAAATAAGTTTTTTATTTGAATAGTATTTTAGGATTTTTTAAATGTAAACTATAATCATGATTCGCCAGGGGGGATGTACTGGGAGGTGTACCCCCTCAAAATTTGGAAAACTTGACCCACTCCGAGATTTTTCCTAAATTTTTTTCTTAAAATTTGTCGCTTTTGAACATTTTGTAGATTAATTTATTTGAAAGACTAAATATATCTTTTTAACGCAAAATACTATATTTAATAAAATAAATTTACATTTAATTTATAAATTTTGGTCCGTAAACGTATTTTTCAAAAAATAGTCTTTGGAAGAACGCTCAGTACTAATACAGCCTAACTGTGATTCAAACAATTGACACATTGAACGCACTATTGTTTCAAAATATTAAATGCGCACCAATTAGTACAATATATCGAAACCTTTATTATAAAGAATTTATTATACAAAGTGATGGCAGAAAACAACTCAATTCAAGTGATGGATAATAATAATAATACAAACGAACAAAACGACTGTTCTTCGGATTGGTTTATGTGTCAATACTTTCAGTCACACGAATCTCATCAAAACCAATGTTGGCCTCAATCAGAAGCTGAATCACAAACGATAACATCAGTAAATGACAGACAGATCTGGAATTGTGTGCCAACTCTTTTGGTTAATCCGTATATCAATTACCCGAATGATTATCAAACTTTTAATAATCAATTAATACAATTGTCTCCCATTTATGCCGAACACAACTTTGCATTAATGCCAGAAAATGTGTTCAACGGACGCAATGAATGTGAACAATGCAGAGAACCGTTAATCACTAACGAAAGAACAATTCGACTCAATTTAATCGATGGCCTAATAGTTGATATCAATATCAATCGTGCGATTCGTATCTCAAATCCAATTAATGGAGACCTGATATCAGTTAACTTTTGCGGCAAATCCACAGCTATTGCCCATCGATTCGGAAGAATAGTGCAAAACGAGAATGAATTGCATTTTGAAAGTGAGACCAGAAGTGCCAAAATTTGCGAAAATGGCATTTATTTCAAGAGTAAAGATCGAAGTCTTACCTATTTGTTGGACGAGTCGGGATGTAAATCGACTTCAACCAGATTTACAGATATTTTTAATTATGATTACATTAATGGAGTGTTTTTTGATCATACATTCAATGATGAGAACTGTTACGAAAAGCTTTCACAAGTGATTGATAACAGTATTATCAGTTCAGACGAACAAAGTTTTGGTTTTTGGCAGATATCAGGCGTTCGTATTCGCGAAAGTTCGAGCGGTGATATCAAAATCAGTAAAGCTTATGGAAAAATCGTTGTTTCCATTTCGCAGAATAAAGAGAAAATTCATGTCATCACTCCTTTAGTCAGAATTCATATCAGTAATAATGGGAACCAATACTTTAAAATTGTAAAATTCAATCCAAACCATGAAATACAAATGTTTGCGCATAAAAATTATCTCAATTTGAAGTACGGCTCACAAAAAGCGAGTTTGGATTTTAAGAATCAAATTTGCATCGATTAAAGTTTTCTGCCACTAATGTTATCACATTTTATATTTTAAAATATTCATATCGTTTTCAAATTGCTAATAATCATTAACTCATGTTTCATAAGATTCGTGTCAATTGTCTCAAACATATATAGAATAAAATTAATTTAATTAAAGCCATAAAAGTTAAGTGAAAACAATTTCAAGTTTGTGACCAAACAAATCTTTTCTGAAAACTCGAATTACGATATAACTTAATATGTATTTCAATCATTAAATTCCCTAAAATGTGAAACTCTCATACATTAGAGCAGTGATGACAGCGCTCGGCACTCACGCTCGCGCTCGATGAAATTGAAACGCTCGGCGCCTTCCGCTCGAGCGTTCGCCATCACTGCTGCAGTGGAGCATTAGAGGCAGTTTCAACTCATTATAAAATGAAAAGCGATTGAGTTTAAAAATTATATTTCAAAAGTAGTTTTCAGAATTTGAAGCAAATTAAAAGTTTTTATGCTTTTGATTAATAGAAATAATGATCTGTTATAGCTTTTAACATAAAATTATTAAAAAATAGTTTAATTGGAAATATATTTCTAGGATTTGCTCGCATTAAAAAAAAATATAAGTTCAATAAATGATGTTTACCTCTTCCCACATATCGAAAGAGCATCCTTTAAGCAGTTCTTCTGGAACAGGTCTTTGCCAATTGAATTCATAAGCCTTAGTCATGTCTATACGGACAGATCAAACGGACTGTATTTAAAATAAATACATTTTGAATTTGAGGCCAAAGAGTTTGCTTTAAATTAATAGATGTCAAAGTTGTAAATGGAAGAAAACGCATGAAATACCATTATTTGACACAAAGAACTATGGATAAGAACAAAAGGAATATATATTAGTTGATCGTCTTATAAGTAATAACTTATTAAATCCCGACTTAATGCCAAAATGCTATCTGGAAAGTATCTGTAATAAGTTAGATCCTAAATAGTCATGTTATACAAGTACTGCATCTTGTGTTACAATGATTTATATAATCGATTTATTCATTTTCAATGTCAAAAAAATATACATTCATTTCGCATAAATAGAAAATTTCTTAATATAGTGAACTCATTCATTATATATCAATCACTGAATCAATTTTTAATGAAAGTTTCTATTTTTGCACTGAAATGTTAACGAGTTGTTTGTTTTGTAAAACAAGTATATCGTTCGCATAAAATGCTTTAATTCAATGATAGAGCAGTTTTTGACTTTATGGTGACCATAAAAAGTATTGTTAATCGAAATGTTGCTGTAATTGAGGAATTAATTATTTGAGTGCAAGAATTTAAGTTTTACAGAAATTATGAAATTGTGAAATTCAAATACTGGAATATATATTCCAAACCTAAAATGTTTTGACTATTTATTTCATGACTTTTAGAATTTCATTTTATTGAATGCGCACAAACTTTAATAAAGAATGACTTAAGGAAATGTATTTGAGTTCATGAATAAATGTGAAAAGCATTCTAAAGTTTTTTTCAAAATTTATTCTTTCACTCCAAACCAGAGTTCTATAATTCTGAATCAGCTTTATTTTAAAGCTTATTTTCCAACTCAATGAAGCTATTTTTCAGAACTGATTCAAAAAAGTCAAAAGTATGCACTTTTTTATTTAAATATCTCACAAATCAATTACATAAGTAATGAATATAAAAATGTTTGTATAAGATGTTAGCTCATTTCAAGCAGACAATAAATTTAGTGGATTTAGTGTTGTTTCCGTTCCGTTTCCGTTCCAGAACCGAATCATCACTAGATTAATCATTATTTAATAAAATTGAGTCACTTTATTTCAAAAATTAATAATTTTAAGGCTATGTGCGATTCGTCTGAAAGAAAAAACAGAAGTGGGAACAAATGTATAATAACATAAACTATAAGGCAGTTTAACCAACAAAATACAATTTAATAGCAATCGTAAAATAAATTTTTTGCTCCCCTAATGGTTTGAGTCATTCATTCCGTTAGTTTAACAAAAGATGTTTATCTCAAATCCTTGCCACAAATTCTTCATTTTTTATTCTATTCAAATCTTATTTTGCAAATTTAGGAAATAAAGTAAATAAATGTTTTCTAAGAATTTGAATCTACGGTAATAGGAATACAATATTTGAACCTCAAAATAACGTCAGACTCACCCTTATGTAGCTTACAAGTTGTGCATTGCTTACAACCTTTTGAGTACGTTTTACTTCAATTCATATAAAATATAGGATTTCATAAAATTGAAAGAAATTATTTTAAATTTGATTAAAACAATTACTGACGAAAATGTTTAACAATTGAATGATTAATACTTTTTCATTCATTTATAAGAATTTAATCTATATATAAGTCATAAAAAACACAAAAAATAGTTGTAATACTTGTTGATATATACACTCAACTGTGTCATAAACTGTTTCATTAAACTAAATCATATATCAACTATCAATAGTTTATCTGTTATTAAATAAGTTAGTATTTTAGTCGACAACTTATAAGTTTGTTGTAATAACTTATTTACAGATAGTGCAAAAACTAATTTCCATTGAACTCAATCCTCAAAATGATAAGATTTATATATTTCTTCGTTATATTTACCAAAATTGAATTGAATAAACTTATTAATCATAAAAAGTCGTATTTATTACTATTACTCTTTTGTTTATTAAAGTAAAGAATGTCTTTAACGGATTTTCAACAATTCAAAAATCTACGAATTTTATGTTTTTAAAATTCTGCTTTGGAATTGCTTTTGAACCTTTTGAACACTGTATAGTATTTAAAACAAAAAATTAATGAAAAATTTAAAAAAGATACATTTGGTGAATTTGGTCTACCTTTAAAATTCCATTAAAAAATTGCGCCAAAATGATTATGCTAAATTTGAATTTGAAATATTGCTATAAATCTTGCGTTTGTTTGCAATTTATGTCAAAAATTTTCCGAATTTTCTTTCGTTTGTTTAGAAGTCACTGAAATTCTGACCAAACTTTTGTGGTTTTTGGCTCCGAAAAAGCTTTTACCATATGGTATAACAAACTTATAAGAACTTATTTTTCTATCTTCTAATCTAATATTATTTTGTATAAAATTTCATAATTTCTTTAACACGTTAGATAATTAATTTTGAACATAAAAAACTAAATCTGAAATTCAGTATTAATTAACTTAATTATTAATTCACTTAATTAATTAAAGAGATTAATAATTTATACTATTTTTAGATTTTTCCCAATTAGTACTTCATTTCAATCGAATTTTCCTCAAAACTATTTCTTAACCATTTTCTGATTATACTATTACTAATATTAATATTTCTAATAAACTCTATAATAAACTACAATTTTTGTACTTCAACTAAAACACTACAACTATATTACGAAGAAGTGCTCACTTGAAAGCTTTATTAAAAATATTGTTAACTTATCTGAAACACTAATAAATCCTTTGTTTGTACAGTTTAGAAAATGTATTGTATACAAAATCGTAACTACCTTGAAATTAATTTCTATGACTAAAAATATGTAATGTTATGACATTGCAAATAATAAACATGATAATCAAATATAATGAGCGCCTGTTCTCCGCTAGTATTTCACAATCTCTTTTATAAGCAAAGATTTTGTCGTTTTCAATGATAAAAAACGAATAAATATAATAGACATCAAAATTTTTTTTTCAATTTGTGTATATTTTTCCCAAAAATATAATTAATTCGAATAAACAATTTATATAAACAGAGCCTAAACTGCTGGCACCCAATTGTCTTTTTCTTATCATTATTGGACTTTTTATGACTTCTGTTCACTGATTTATTTTTTTACCTAAAGAGAAAAGTTGTTTCGATTAAACTGAATTCATGTAAACTGTTTTACAGTACTTCATAGCATTTCGATAGTACTGTCTCTTATGTAACTCATGACAGATTTTAGATCGTGAGAAAAAAAAGGTGAAAAATCAGATAAAATTCAAATGAATTTGTGCCCATGAAAAATATTTTCAATTACTGTACAAAAGTTGAAACTAAAAGTGGCGTATAATTTAGTTACCCTTTAACTGCTCTTTTAAATATTATTCACTTAATTCACATGACGTTTATTTTATTTGATTATTACTTTTAATTTATCTGTAATTTATTATAAATACAAATTTTTTACAAATTTTCTCAGAAATTAATTGATAGCCGTAAATGTGTACAGAATTTTTGTTACTATCATTTGCATATTATTATAACATTTTCCTTATTTTAAGGCTTTATTATTCATCATTTTTAGCGTATTTAGTGTATTAGTGCACATTTGGTCAAAAGTCTGAGCTTGAATCTCAAGCTTGAATCTCGAGCTTAAAGCTCAGCAGCTCGAAACAGGCCTGAGCTGAGCTTGTGTTGAAAAACACTTGAGCTGCGCTTCTACTTATAAGCTCAGAGCTGAAGCTCAGAGCACATTATTAAAAAATTATCTAATAATATGAATTTCAATTCGCACTTCAATTGAATTTTTACATTTAAATTTTTTATTTCTACAAATATCTTAAAAACTATTAGTTTTAGACAAAAATCTCTTTCATATTCGGAATTCTCGTTCTAATTTACATATAAAGTCTAATTCTACTAAAATGGGATTTAAGAAAAATGAAAACTTTTGCCACTTTTATTCGTTGTGGTGAAACGTGAGGTCCCATATTTTAATGTAATTCATTTTTAATATCAGAGTTTATAATTTATTATGGCTTTCATAAGAATATCTTAAACCAAATTATTGATAAATAGCAAAAATTTGTCAAAATCCTTAAAATCACGAGATTTTTATAATTAGGAGTTTTAAAATAAAAAATTGTGGTTTCCAATTATCGTCAGGTTCTTTCCCCTAAATCTATAGATTCTCTCCCATTAATATTAAATTGTGAATAATTGCCAATAATTTTCAACAATATTATATAAATCGAGTTTTGGTCATATTTTCAATTTGAATTTTTTTGTGTATTAACTCTTCTATGCTTTATTCGATTAATTTTATATTGACTCCACTTTTTGTTTAAAGCCTATGCTCTCAACTATATTCTGTTAGAATTTGAATTCCACATAAATTAGATTAATTTGGTTTTATAGTAATAAACTCTTTTCATAATCCCATTGAACTTCAATTATAAAGAAATATTACGAAAAAATATTTTAATCATTTTTTGCTTTGAACACAATTAAAGTGTTTGGCATTTGTTTTTAATAAAATATCATAAACTTTTGATTTAATGAGAATCCATTCATGAATATGACTATACTTTTTAATATATATTTTAAGTATTAAATATCAAAAACTGAATGCTTTAAAATGTTTTATTAAAACGTTAATTACAAAGTATTAATACTTTATAAATGTTTTATATTTTAAACAAATGACAGAATTGGCAGAATTGTAATCATTCTTTCAATAATTTACAGCACAGACACACATAAAATTGATAAATGAATGCATAACAATATACGCATGAATTGACGTTTGATATCGTGCATGAAAGACAATAGTTTAGAACATATACTATACAATCGACTAAAGAATGCAACTTAGAAATACTTACATTACTCAAGCCTATTGTCAAACGATTTTGTTTTTGTGCAATTAATACAGAGAATGATTTACTGATTGCACTCTAAAATATAACAAATAGAATAAAATGCGTGCCATTTGTTGGTAATTCAATTTGTGTCGAAATCTGGCACTCTTTAGAGGAAAACGCATTGAACGCAGATGTGATGCGCAAGTCTTCGGAATAAATTGATCACAAGAGAACTTCTTAATAGGATGTGTATCAGCGAAGCTCATAAATTACGAATTGCTTTCAGTTCCGGGAAGTTCAACAATTCTTTACTCTATCTCTGGTATGTCTATCAGTTCATTACATTGGTTTCTCTTTTTATGGCTTTGTGTTTTTGAGAATAAGAAACTTTTTCAGTTATTTTAATTTTTCTCAAATTGTGAGTATAAGGCTATCGCATGTTATAAATGTCAAAAAATACAAAAACTAACAAAAATTGTAAGATATTTACACTGAGAAAGCGTGTGAACGAGTGAATAATAGGCAAAAATCAATAGCCTTTTGAAATATATTTTTTTAGGATAGACTCGAACAAAAACATGTAAAGTACAGTAGAGTACATGTATACCGCATGTATAAGAACCAAAATAAACTAATCATTATTTATAACAAAGACTAATAAATTAATTTATAAGTTTATACTGTCTTACGGAAAATTGTATGTATGTTTGCCATTTCAATGTTCATTGAGTTATATTAGAAAAGTTAGCGCAGTATATCATTAAAGTTTTATTACTTTCATGTATGGAAACAGCTTAGAATATAATGAATCTAATAATTTAAGTGCAGAATAATAATGCTAATGGCCCTAAAGTCAACATTTCACAGTAAATTTCTATCAAAGCTCAACAAAGGTTGCTCAGCAAGAATTGCATTTGACTCAGAACTCAGCAAAGCTATAAGAAAAGCGCTTTCAATGTTTGCAATCATCTAAATAGAGACTTCATTTATAACTTTTCAGATTTAATGACATTAAGTTTTAATTAAGAAAATATAAATTATTATCTTAATTGCATATCTCATTAACTTATTTCACAACTTTTGATGGGAATCCCAAATACACTACATTGATGTCAAATAAAATCTGCAAAATATTGTATAAAATTTACTATTTTTGCATTAGTTAGTATTTTGATCCAATATTTTGCAGATTTTATTTGACATCATTGTACATCTCAATATTTATATTGTGAAACATCGGTTCAATTTGCAGTTTTTTAAACTGTTAACATATTTCGGAACAAATTTAGGTTAAATGTAGAAATATATTGAGTACCCTAACTATGCGCGTATAAGTCGCGTATTATCTGAAGAAAAAAGTTAAAATCTTAAAAAAATAATGACTGCGACTTACTTGAAGGATGCAACTTATAGGTGAAAATCAAAATCAAAGTTTTATTCAATCAAAGTTACAAATTTTCCGTAAATCAGAAGATTTTTATTTTAAAAAAATGAATTTTCGTCGCTTTCAAACTTCTTGAAGCTATTCTCTAAACATATCTTAACTTATCCGACCATTTGGATTAAATTGAACCACAACTCCTTTAGTATACTCTTTTTTGGCATTTATTTTATCTTAAATATGCCTCCATAAAACATGCAACCTATGCGTGGGTGCGTCTTATCTGTGAGTTGGTTTTATTTTGAAATTTCAGCTAATCCTATTGGTGCGGCTTATCTATGAGTCCGACTTATACGCGCATAATTAGGGTATATAGTGTACAAACTTACCGATATGTAGAAAATATCTTTAATGTGTTGACAATAAAAAGAAACGACAAAGGAATCAATAAAACAAAAATAAAAGTGAAAAAGCTTTTAAGTGCAAACAGAAATAAATTTCGTTTGAAATGTCTTTTATTAAAACAGAAAAGTCATTATATGGACAATTCGTAAAACATTTGTTTCAATTGAGCGTTTACTTATTTGTGGTACAGAATCTAATTTTAAATCATTGAATCATATTAGGAGTGAAATGCATTGGCGATAACATTATTTAAGGATCAAATGCAATGAAAGCACTTTAGGTAAAAAACTAAAAACAAAACGAAATCTATGTTACGATTATAATAAAAATGGATCGAGAATAAAACAAAACCCCTTCAATAAAATTCTAGTATACGCTTATATTAAAGTTAAATCAAACCTATTTATTGAATATTTGATAATATATTAACTAAAACTCAAATGTTTAAAATACGTAAAAGCTCGATATAACGTACATAACAGGAATCCCGTACGGCTATTAACTTAAGCTAAAATGGATTCGATATAACGGACAAAAATTTTGACCTCTTGAGGGTTCGTTAATCGAGCTTTTACTGTATGTAATTTACCTAAAATGCAATCGATTGCATTATGATTTACACATTTATTTATACCTTACATAATGCAACAGTTAGGAAGACAGTAATTAATAATCTAAGCAATGATAAAAAGCGCTAAAATGTAAATTCTTTCTCACAATACTGTTTTTAAAATACAATAATGTACTCAAAATTGGCTTTTAATTGAATATACATTGATCTAAAAACATACACTACTCAGTATGTGCTGTCAAGACTTTTAAAAATTAAATTCTAAGATCACAGTATCGATAATAATTATAATACAGGTAATAATAATATTTAACGAGAGTCTATTCAGTATTGATACAGTATATATTACTTTACTAATAACTCGATTTCAAATATTCATAGTTTTAGATAAGTTTAATGTAAATTTATGAGAGTTTAATACTGTATAGAGCTGTCAATAGGTAAAAGTTTTCCGTTTCTCCAAAAACAATTAAAACTTTAATAATAGGAATAAAAATAACAATAATTAAAATTTTCATTTCAATGGAAACTGCCTTTAAGTTGACAACAAATCATTTGGCACTTTAAGGCAAAACAAATCCAATCAAAGAACCCTCAATATTAAAAAATTATTTAAATAGATTAAACATTTTGCATTGGAAACAAGTGAAGTTTTAGAAATGCCCCATAACTTGATGGCAAATGTGTGCGATTTTTTGGGAGACATTTAATTGAATAATTGCTCTTAAAAACAATGGAATGTCTCCAAAGAGCTTATTATATCTTACAATAAATGAATTAATTGCATCACCAAAATGCAAATGCGGGACTAGAAATTAAATAGTCCGAGAGATCACTTGTTCTCCATTTACTTGAGACCAAATTCTGAAGCTATGAACAAAAATTGGGTAAAAATATATTATTTTATGTAAAGTTGGATAAAAATATATCATTTTATGTAAATTGCATAAAAATATATCATTTTAGCAAAATCTTTAAAACAGAACAATCAAGCAAAAGGAGAATTAAAATGAATATGTTAACTAATTGTTCAGTATTAAGTGCTAAATAATGCGAATATCTGTTTGAATCACAATTATTTCACACAAATCAAACTTTTTTATCTTTAATCGTTAAGAATAAAAGAAACAATTTCTTAAATAGTAGGCATTAATGGGTCACTAATGATAGACAATTGCTAACTTAGCTTAACTAAATGAACTAACATTATTATCTACTGTATCATACGTATAATACTATCGACAAAAATGTGATTAAACTTAAAATCTTACGAAAGTTAAAAATTCAAAAATGAAATCTATTTAGGTTTTTAGTCATGTTTGTACATTAGCTGTCATATTATAGTCTGTTTCCACTATTGATGAAAAACTAAGTCTCAAGTTGACTGAGAGGTGAGAAAAATATTTTAGAAATGCATCGATAAATGTTGAAACCCGTACTCCTACCCCTCCAGTACCCCTACCCTAACTTTTATAGTAATAATTGATTTAAAAAATAACTAATTAAAGCTTAAAGTAGATTAAAGTGTTGGTATAAGTGAATTATGATGATTGAATGATTGACTCAATTGAAAATCGGTCTTACGTTACTCAATGGATGGATTTATCTCTAAAATGCTATCAAGTATATAATAAGACAGATAC
>JAQGCH010001952.1:0-13955 GCA_034699485.1 Nanhermannia elegantula
TTATAAGTCTCAAAAACGTGTTATACACTAAAGTATATATGTTAAAAGTGTAAGAAATAATTGACTTATATAGTACAACTTAGAATTAAACATATTTTAGATTTTTCTTTCAATTTTTTAAATAATAATTTTCCCTTTTTATAGAATCATACCAGACTTCCCCAAAGGTGAAGGAAGGGTAGGGTATGACCCCCCAATTTTCGAAATTTTACCTTGATCCCCCCTTTGATTTCTATATATCCTAAAAATCAAAGGGGGACTAAGGTAATTATTTCACGATTTTTATTTTCTTGACCTGAAATGCGGGACTGTCCCCCACATATCAGGACATATGGCCACCCTGATTTTATTAAGAAAAACAATAGGATTAAATTCTTAATGAAATAGCATTTTTTAATGGAATTTCATGTGAATATTTGAATATTCGAATATAAGCACAAAAATTCAAAACCTAAAAAATAAGCAAGCATAATTTGTAAAAGCGATTTTTAAGCAAAAAAAGCATGCAAATATGCATTTGCTTAAAATCACATCCCTAATTATAATGTTTCTAGATTTCAGATAATTGCATAACTTATTTTGTGAAGAAATTTTCAAAATAATTTTTTAAATTACCCATTTGCATTTATAAAAATTCTGATTAATTAGTATAGGCCCAAGATTATTTATATAAAAATAAATAAATATTTTTCTATATTTCTTATTCATAATTTTTTTTGAATTATAGAAATTAACTAAAATTGAATTTTAATTATTTAATAAATATACTGTAGAATCATTAGATCACAAGAAAGTGGATTATATGACAAATGGACAGCTGATGCAGAAATTCACATATCATCTGAAATGAAAGAAACTCAAAATGTAAAATACCAATCACATAATTTAACTATTAGTAGATTACAAAGTGTCTTTATTTTGTGGTTGAATGGTTTATGCTTATCCTTAATATTATTCATAATACAAATTTTATTATCTAATTTAGAATCTATAAAATTTACCTTATATATTCGTCTCGTAGTTATAATTGACTACTTAAAAAATAAAAGCATTATGCCTGTTTTTTGCAATATGACATTGGAAAAGGCTAAAGCTATTTGTACCTGAAATTTCAGGTACATATAACGTGCCATAATCAAAATGGCTATTTGTGCCTGAATTTTATTTATTAGTTTTTTGACATTTACAACATTATTAGACGTTCAAAATTAAAAATAACGTTTATAATGAAAGGAGTGTGCAAAATAATATAGTAAAAATTTTTAAGATATGGTTATTTAAAATATATTGTATTTATGAAAAAATGATCTAAACTTTATCAAGTTTATTGACTTGATATATCTTCATTAATGCTAATTAAATTTTAGAGATTAGACTTTCTCATTCTAGACAATAATCCTTTTATTTACACTCTTTTAGACTAAGAAAAATTGCTTTTATTTTAAAATTAAACTGTAATGCTTTGTTTATGTATAGGTTGTTCATGAATAACCGGATTCATAGGTTTATTGGTATTTTCTTAGATTTATTCACATGAAATTTAAAATTAGCTTAATAGAGATATAATAAAGGCTATGCCCACCCCTTTTACATATGAGCACCAGAAAGTTAATTTACACTATCCCCCGTTACCTCACAAGTGAGAATCTGGTTTATTCATGAACAACCCTATATAAAAGATTTTTCATGTCAACGAACTTATCCTGAACATAAATTTTAAGATTTTTAAAAAATAAAAATTGTTTAAATATCTAATAAACTAACTTAAGATGTTAAAAGACTAATAAATTCAGGTACAAATAGCCATTGCGAATATAATTATTCATTTAAAATTCCTAAATAATGGATTGCATAGCATTTAATAAAATATTGCATATATTACTATTTTAATACACTATACTACAGCACAAATAAACACTCGACTGGAATTACACTTTTTAATCAAAATAATGTGATAAATATGTATAATAATAAATGGATATAAACTTAAAGATAATATCATTATAAGGTCTATTGATATAATAGAAATATCGTTATCTTTACTATGGTTTAATTGCAAAAGTATAAGTAAATTAACCTGTGTATTTCTAAAATGCAAAGGATTTTTGTTTAAACCTAATAGTTTTTGAGATATTTGCGGAAATTATGAAATTTTTATGTAAAATTTTAGTTAAATTCAAATATCTTAAAATATTTTAAATTTAGATAAAAATCTCTATCATATTCGGATTCCACGTTATAATTTACAGAGCTCTCTACATATAAATCGAGCCTAATTTCATTCAAATCTAGGGTTGCCAGATATTTTCAAAAGCAAATCTGGATCAAAAAAATCAAAGGGGGGACCGAGCACTACATTTTTCAAAAATAAGCCAAAATCTGGAGAAAAGTGTACTTTATTTTGAAGTGTTCAGTTTAACCCTTCGACTCATGGTGGTCACGCGAAGGGCACCAGAAGACGTGCAAAAATTTCGCAAAATCGTTTATATATCGTAATTTTTCTAATAACCAGATATGCCTGCTCTATATTCTTCACCAAATATGCCCCAAAAACCGTTGGATTGAACATTTAAACTATTTTTAAATATTTGTAATATGACACCACTTTTCGCTTTTTTCGGTGCAAAGCCCCAATATTGTGAATTATCTGATTTATGTTTTCCCGAATATCGCTGTATATCGAGAATGCTTTTTATATTATTCCGTACTTTAATGCATTGAAACTCAAATTGGGGAAAAAACTGCTTCACGCACGCAAGCAGTGAACGGGATGCGCCACTAGTGGTAATATGAGCCAAGGTTTACAATAATGGGACACCTCCATAGGGCCAATATCGACCCCACGTCCTTTCGCCATAGCAAAAAATTGCTAGGAATCGGTGGCCCAAAATTGGGAAAAAAATTATCAAATTTACCGATAGCTGAATCCCCTATTTTTTACCCTTGGACTCGTTAGGTAAAGGGCAGCATGCTCTAGATACGTTTTTAAATCCTAAGTTATGACGAAGGGTTAATAAAGTAATAAACTTAATTTTAAAAATTCGGTAGTGGTCTAATTTGATGCGAATTAATATATAAAATGTATAAAATATATTTAATTATTACTTGAATGAGGAGATAGTCATATTATTATAGTAACACTTTAGATGCATAAGGACAGTGTACTGTACTAAAGGAAGATTACCATTCCTTTACGGTAAAAGTGCTTTCAACCAGATTTTCAATATGTTCTTATCAAAAATAATCCATTGTCTTAATTAACAATATAAATGAAAACATTTTTTTCGAATACGTTTTGTTTGCCAAGTTTTTTCCCTATGCCTTTTTTAAAAATGTTTTTCTGACATGTCTTATGATTAAAAAGATTGACATTTAAATATTATACAGTGTTTAACAGATAATGAAAGTTGTACTCTAATTGATTAATTATTTAATAAGAGATGAATCATTTAATGAAAATAAATAAACTTCTGGAAGTTTTTTGAAATTGCTAGTCATTATCTGTTACAGGCAATAATTTAGTTACTGTACAAATACTCTTTACTTATTTATATATTAAAATGATATTATATAATAGAAACATACAGTAAATGTAGTTTGTTTTACTACTGGTATTACTCTAGAAATACAAGCAGTCATGTTATTGTGAAAGAAATTTATGCTCATATTTTAAATATAGGCAAGGTTCGGAACTTGGGCTAAGGTAAGCTTTAACAATTTTTCGAAATTTACCTACATAGGAAATTGGCGCCAAAATTTTTATAAAATTTATTGCATTTTTTAGAAGTATAAAATATATTTAATTTAATACACTATAAATATTTAATAAATTAAAACATAAATATAATTAAAAACCATTGGAATTTATTTATTAGAATATAAATTAAGGGACCAAAATCTATTTTTCTATTTTTTAGAAAAATCGAACCTAGACCAAGGTACAGTTCTCAAAATATTAGGGAAGGGTTTTAAACCTTGAAAACTCATACCTTGCGTAAAAAATTATTATTTTATGCTAATGTGCGTCAGTGCAATTAATTACTTATCTAAAAATCATTGTTGACTTTAACTCTATAAAGTAAACCATCATAACTTTGACTAGTGATAGTAAAGCACCTCAACTATTTAAAGTGCAGAATTTGAATAATTTTATAAATTATAGTGTTATTATGTTTTTTCAAATAATTTATTTGACTTACTTAATATTGTTAAATATTGATGGAATTAGTTCAGAGTTAACTTCAGCCATCACTGTTGTACAAAATTCTCTTCCACCAGAAAGTAATATAAAGAATAAAAATTTAATTTTAATATTGTATAGAAATATAAAATAAATTCAATTAAGTTGTATATTATTGAGCTTTTAAAACTTATACCGTTTTAATATAAGCAAAATTATATTTAATGTTATTAACTCTCGAGGTCACTCTCGTAGCCAAAAAAATTATAAGCGCGATAAACGCTCTGCGCTCGCTTTTTGAGGATAACGGTGCCTAGGTTATAAAAAGCATCTAGCAAGTAATGTTACTTAATATTTTAAAAGTTTTTTATATAAAACCAATGAGATTTTAACATTACTATTTATTTGAATAATTAAATAATTGCTTAAACATTTAACTTAATTAGGTTATTAACACCAAAACATTGGTAGGGATATACGTTAGGGTGACCACATGTTCTGACAAGTCTTGATTTGTGTAGGCAATCCTGCAATTTAGACTTTCTTTTGCATTCATATAAAAATATTTACCTTGGACCACCTTTGATTTTAAGGATATCTTTGAAAAATTATGCCTTTTGTCCTGCATTTGTAAAAAATTATGTGGCTACCCTAGTATACATGTATGCTAAGAGATTTTTAGACAGAGAAGAAGCCTTTAGAAAGAAATTGATAAAAAATTAGCAAATATAATAGAAATGCAACATACAACTTTGTTTTAATGTAAGAACATTTAATTCAATACTGATTAAAAACTATAAAAGTTTTAATCTTGTATCAATGTATTATTTTAAAGGATTTCCATTCGTGGTTTACTAAAATTTCAAAATTTATAATACGTAAATTTTTAAATTTCATAATTTTGAAAGGACCAGAATTTTTGCTCAATTGCTTTGGCGCAAGGTTTAGAGAAATGTAGGCCATTTTTCCCGGAGCTATTTAAAATATATTCATCTCTAATTTGCAAAGTCTTAAGTTCCAAAACAGAAGGCCTTGAAAATTTCCGGGCATCTCCCACATTATATAACATTTTGGAAAATAGAGAGCTTGGTTCCTCTTAAACTTTTGAGAAATTTTGAAAATTAATAAAAACACACCTTTGTCTTAGCTTTGATTTTTATATCTCGAGGATTTGAGTTTACCAAGACTGGTCGAACTAAATTTATACCTTAGCTAAGGAGTAAAAATATATAAATTTAAGAAATTTTATTAAAGAATTCTATTAAATTAAATGGTTGGGAAAGTAATTTTTGTCAAAATTTAATATAAAGAAATTTTAGCTCAACCTAAAAATTCTTAATTTTCAATCGAAAAGCAGTAAAGCCAATCATTGTAAATACTATGATGGTAATTGAAGATATCGGTACAATGAATTTGATCAATGAGGTGAGTGTTTAGTGCCACTTTATAATATAGCGGTCATGATATCACCTGTTGATAATATCCTTTTTCAAAATATCGCTGAGTCAAATATATATCAAACGTACTGTAAAAGTTAGATTAGGTAATGATCGTAATGATAGATTAAACCAATTAAAGCCTTTTGATTAGTTTAAGTTACCTGGGTTAGGTAAAATTAAGTAAGATTAGAATAGATATTTTCTCATGAAGACATTTAGACCGCAATATTTTTCCCGAGACATATTAAGGTGGAAATAAATTATAATTTTCAATCTTTGAAAGCAAAGTCACTAGGCAGTATAATTTAATTGATTAATTAACACAAATTTAGGAATATCATATCGATTATACAATTGCGTTTCACTGGAGCATTAGTGCCAATTATTGCCGCAATTTTCTCGAGAAATTTAAAGGAAAAGAATTTACAGCAGAAGAAAGAAAAGAAATATTTATAACCGAAGAAAATTTTGCAAAAATTATTTTGGTTCCAGATTTAATTCCAGAAGGTATTAAAAATTTGGAAATAATTACGCATCCAATTATCTGTCTTAATATAACTGATAATATTTGTTATTTTAAATCATTTACGCGGTAATTATAAAAAATTTATTGAATTATAATTTAATTTAAATTTAATTCACAAAACATATACACATTTAAAGAAAAGCTGCAACTGCTAGCTGTCAATTAGACTTTCGTAACTATCCATTTGATGATCAAGTTTGCACATTTGCGATGAAAAGTTGTGAGTAATTAAATAATGTTGTAAGTAATTTAATTAAAAAGTATGATTTTAAAAAATTGCAGACAATTATCCTTACAATGAATTGCTATATAAATGGATGGCTCCCAATGTAACCGGTCCTTCTAATGAAAAATTAAGTCCTAATTATAAATTATCGTATTTTTGGAGTGCATTTAATAGGTCTTCTGTACACGGAGGTATTTAAAACCTGTACAGGTCAACATAAAAAATTTGTACTTCTTCCCTAGGGCTGACTCCCACTTCATTGTAAGGAAATAAGCTGGAGTCAGACCAAGGGAAGAGTAGTAACTTTTTTGATACAAGTTACAATTTAATAGAAGTAATGTATGCTTACTTATTCTAACAGCAATATATAGCTATTTAATGGTGACATTCCTATTTGAGCGACATATCAGCACATTTTGTTGCACTGTAATTTATCCGACTATATTGATTGTGTTTGTGGCTTATTGTTCGTGTTGGATATCAGTCAATTTAGGTCCCGGTCGATTCTTGCTCTGTATTTTAACATTTCTGGCTTTAGTCACATATTATGTTGGCTTTAAGGGACGTCTGCCTCCTGTTTCTTATGTTACTGTAAGAGATACTATAACTACGGATGCCAGATATTACGAAGTCTACCTAATTGAGTTGAATTTTTAAAATGCATATTTATTCCCACAGAAGTAACTAGGGGTGGTACTTTATCTATAGTCCACAAAAATTTTATTAACATTAAAGAGTAGGTCAATAAGAATTTTTAAAAATTGTCATATATTGAATTTTATCTATGCAAACTAAAGCCCCCAAGCCTAAGATATTAGTTACGGCACGGAATAATATAGAAAAATTTATCTTAGTCTCTTCAAAATTTTCATACTGTACATACAGGATTTTCTCCATATTTAAGCTGACCAAATCTGGCAACCGAAGCTGTAATGCAAGAATCAAGCCTCAAATATTTCTTAATTATTCTTTTTCTATTATTATACAGGCAATTGATATCTGGTACATGATTTGCATGTTTTTTGTATTCTCATCAATCCTTGAGCTCACTATTGTTTATTACCTGAATAATAAACGAAATGTCATTTTGCAGAAAAATAAAGCAGAAAGAGAAAGGTTTAATGAAAAACTAAAAGGCATTTATACACAAATTCAACCAGAAATAGTCTCTGGGACTGAAAAAAGTGGCTCATCAGTACCAATAATTGAATGGATTCGAAGTGACAATAATTATGAACCTAATCAGCAAACCAATAATGCTTTAATCATAGACCCACCCGATCGTGCGCATCAAATTGATTACGCATTTCGTTTCATTTATCCGATTTGTTTTGTTATCTTTTCTGCAGTGTTTTGGCCCTTATTGTTAACCAGAGATATGTTGCATTAATTTAAGCTTCTTTTATCCAAACAAAAGAGCAGACCTGTGATATATCCCCTCCTTAATTGCGAAATACTGACAAAGTTTTTCGTGAACTGTCGATAAAAATAAATGATTGCATTTATTCAAATTAAGGAGGGGATATATCACAGGTCTGCAAAAGAGTGAATTTTATTATATAAAAACATTAATTAACTTAAGTGAACTATCATTCGATTCTATGAATGACACAAACCTTTACTGTATTAGCCCTGAACTTAAAATATATACTCACCTTCCTTACGAAAAACAGCTACAGTAGTATAAAATTATTTATAGAAACAAATCTTTTGATTAAATAATTTGTTACATTTAGATTAAAAATTATTTGATTTCTCATAAACTATATTATATTTAAAGGGAATAACATATGATTTATAGTAAAATTACATTAGAATTTATGGTTCATAAAGTAATCGAGGGTTAAAATTATAGACAGCATTTCCATTGCATAATATTGCGCCACAACGCACATTAATGATGCTATCTCGAATCTGAACTGTGCTACTAGATTGAGTAGCACCTTTGCTAGTGATACATTCGGATGGATTTATTTTGAGAGCGCCGATGGATTTTAAAGTAATGCAGTGATGCAACCCCGTTAAAATGTTAAAAAAATAAAATATTATTGAGAATATATCTCATTGTTGGAATAATTCTGAATTTATTTATTATTGGCAATTTGTTATTAGTATTATAAAGATTATACTGACAATATATTTTATAGAGGATAACAGACCCCCTTTATGTATTTACAACAATACTAATAATGAAATATGAGTTAAAATATAACAGTATTGTTGTAAGGGCTATACTGAGCTTATATATAGAGGATAACAGACCCCTTTTTATATATTCACAACAATACTAATAGTGAAATAGGGCTTCTAAAGCTAAAACGACAACGAAATCACACCCTCTCCAGCCCAGCTCCAGTGCACTCCTGTCAATCAAGTTTTACCCCCAATCAAATCATTTCATATACACAATGATATCATTGCATTTATCATTCGCACAAAAAAGACAAAAGTGTGGAAATTTAAATACTCATTACTGTCATTTTATGATACACTTTATCCATACTAAAAATTACAATTTCAAGCGAAATTAATTTAATAGGAACTATTGAGATTTGAAATTAGAATGATTTCATATTGTAATTAAATATTATAAGTTAAAACTTTTATTGTGCATGCTTATATAGTTCTACACTTATATTTGCATGCTCATTTTTAATTCATTGTGTGCATATTTTCCGCGTAATGTTTTAAAAGCAAAATTGTGGTGAGCGAGACTTGAATCCAAGCAGTACCGATAATATGTGGGTCGCCTTTTTCATTTCACTTTGTTTTAATGTTTAAAATATATGGCATTTCATTTTCCATTTACTATAATAGAAAAGTATAATAATTCACTTTTTAGTAGTGAATCAATAAAATGATTCATAAGTAATAAATATGTTTTTATGAATATTTTTAACATGTGTTTTAAGAAAAGCATTGTATTAAAAGTGTTTTTATACAAATATTTAATTATTGAAATCCAGTAATAAAGAAATAAATTATAATCACATAATAAATTCATCTCTAATATAAGTTATTATATTAAAATACAATTAAATCTTTGGATCAAAAATGCATTATTTAATATACTTTAACACCACTAAAAATGTGTTCCTCATAAAGGATCATATGATAGTAACATAAAATTAAAGTACATTTTCAATAAATAATAAAAATTAACTCTTAAATAACAAAATTAACAAATATTTTAAATAAAAGAACTTATATTAAGCCATAAATAAAGTTGATTACAATTAGTAATCTTTATGTTTATATGAATTGTAAAAATAAATTTATTTATGCAAAAGCACAATTCCGATAAATAATTTCGGTCATATCTCGTTTAATCTATATATTGTATGCAAAAAGTAATGAAAGTATATTTCTATATTTTATTCAACGTTTATTAATGTTATAAAATCGGTAAAAACGAAAAAGAAAAACGAAACGTTTCTTCAACCAACTCGCCTAACTCGCCAGCCCTGCCCAGCCCTACTTAAGCCCTGTGAATACCAGTGAGATTTTTACTGTAGTGTTGGGGCAACGCTTCGGGCCGAGAGACAGTAAAAACACTTAATATGTGGCCAACATATTGTAGAAATAATAGCACACGCCTAAGGCTCGAACTCGGGGCCTCCGACCCAAGAGCCCATACTCAAGCAAACGAGCGATCGCCCGCCTCCACTATCAGTGCTATAATGGGGTCTTCGCCCAATGTCTCCTTGGAGGGTCCGGACGCAGTTGCATTGACCACATACTAGGCTGTGCTTGTGATATATGTGGTGAAGAGCACAGACAGGACTGCATTCACGCATCAGAAGAATGGAACGCAAAGTGTTAAAAAATTTGATATGAAGTGAATTAGTGCTGAACTGCATTGACTCACATTACTGTACATTTACTGTATATAACATTCATAACATTGATAACAATAAACTTATTGTCACAAAAGTTAAAATCTGTAAATTTAAATTTAAATTTAATTTTCTCATACAGCTAATCAATTTAACAAAAGTACATTTTTAATTAAATGTTTATTTTAAGGTAAAATTTAACACCCTGGTGAGCCCAGTTTTACGCATGTTGTGTGTATACAGCAAGCAAGATCTGGACATCCATCAATATTACAGTTACCTTCAACAATCTTAGTAATTGCTGTAGAAATATATTGATTAAAATAAATATTATATTTTCAATATAGATATTAATATATTTAACAAATAAATACAAACCAATACAGGCAAACATAATTCCAATGAGTACAATTAGAAATAAAAAACGCATAGCTATATTCAAAATTGTAACTTATATTAAATTATTATCTCGTAAGAGTATATGTATATTATTAAAAACAACTTTTTATATAATTATATAATTTAATGTGTTTAGTTCTGATCTATTTATACTTTTGAGTAAGTGTATAAGCACTGCAATTTATAATTGGGATTTCTCGGTCTTATTTGATTTTATCAATTTTAAACACAATTATGTCAATTACACATTAGCTTTTTCTTATTGATAATGGAAATGATAGAGGTTCTACATTTTAAAATAGATTCAAATTAAGATTTTTTTATTAGTTATGTCCTCATTTAAAATATATTTGAGCATTTTAATTGCCGAAAATCATTTTATGTGCTTATGAGTAATAAACAAGTGTTTATTAAAAGTAATGAACATAAGATTTATTTATAATTGCTTAGAAAAAACTCAGGCCTAATGATTTCAATTTGTAAATATATTATGTTAATAAAGATTTATATCAAATATAACAAAACGGATAAATAAAATATCTTGAAATGTTACTAAGAATAAAATAATTGAACAAATTATTATTTAATGAATCAAATTTGCATATTTTATAAAAAGTGAGATTGGCGCAAGTGACAGGGCCTTGTATAAATGATAGGTACTTAAACGATACACCCTATAATTAAACTGATTTTATTTGTTTTAATGATAAAGTTGGAATTAGAGAAGATAATCTCAATCCGAGTCCCATTATAAATGGGAATGGGACTGGCAATTGTACAATCAAAGACAAAAATAAAGGGGAAATCTTCCTTAAGATATATACTTTCGTGTAAAACATATAATATAAACTTATTGGAAAACAGTGTTATACATGAAAGTATATATCTTAAAGTTCCCCTTTATTTTTGTAATTGATTGTATAGGAATTGGACCGAAATTTTGAATGATGGGATTGATTTGGACTAGAAATATATTTATTTCAATTTTTTATATGAAATTTTATTTATTCTTATAATTTTTAACATGTTTATTATTGAAATAATTTAGATACATAGGTAATGTTAAGATTTCACTTGAAATTAATGTTATGAGCAGTTTGCACTTAAACAACATGCTTAAAATAATGCAAAGTTAATCTAAAGATTTCACGTAAAGCTAAATTTATACATAGTTTTGCAGGTCTTTAGGATTAAAATAATTTTAGATATAATGCAAATCCTTCTTAAAATATGGAAATAAATTCCATAAAAACATATTTTTATGATTTATTTTTTGGTGGTTTAAACGAAAATTTAAGGTAATAGGATTGGGATTGGGATTGGGATTGGGATTGGGATTGGGATGGGTCTGGGACTAAAAATTTTATGAATTCTCTTCTCTAGTTGGAACTTTAACTTTAAGATCTTTTTGCAATATACATTTTTGAGTTAATGTTAAATAGCATAGAATTGAACATGAACGCGCTTTCGCTCAACACTTTATAGCTGAAAGTTAAAAAAAATTTATACTAACAACGAATCATACGATTGTGAAATTAAAAATATATAAATGAGTAATACAAAATTATACCTAAATCACATGTTGCACAAGAATTTCTGAGAACAAAATTATAAAATTTTTGAAATAACATATTAACGCAGCTTTTGCTAAAAAATACGACAAAATTATATTAAAAGGGAATATAAATTAAATGTTAATTTAAAATACATAAAACTATTTTGTGATTATCTTTGTTACGGTATTGAAAATACTATACAAACATTTTTCTATATTTGATATACAATTATTATTTAAACGAAGATTCAAATTTTATTAATATGTATCTGATGCAAATAATTTTGAATATAATTATTAAAATCATAAATGCACTTAAAGATACACTTGAAGTGAACTAAAAATATATATTTAAATGTTATACAAAAAGGCTATTATATTAATATAATTTAAGTTTTGAATTATTGCAAATAATGTGAATGCATTCATGTTGAATATGTGCTTATTTTCCTAAAAGAAAATATTGAAAACGTTATATAATTTATTATATTATATAATATTTCTGATACTGGATTCTACGCGTTTTTAAAGCATACAAAATATACAGTAAAACACATTTTAAAGTATATAAATGATACATAGTTTACATATGTAATAAACAATAATACATATGTTTACATAGTTTATCAATATATTGATTAAATTAAATTAAGTAAAATTAACAAAAAATACCGCCGCGTCTTAATTTGAGACAACGTTGTTTCATAGTTTTGCGATTAGGACAAGGAGTCACACAACGCAAAGTAGCTTTAGAAGTGCCTTGGTATCAGTCAGCAGTTTCAAAGATAGGTGAACACTGGCTTCAATACCGGACTATTGAGGCAATGCATGGGGAGGAAGAAGAAGAATAAATTATATGAAATCTAGAGTGGAATTCTAAGGAACTTTTGGATCAAATTTTTCCTTAAAGTTAGAAATTTTTTTTAATGTTAATTTATTTAGGGACAAGCGTTTATCGTTTATTACATGGAGACCAGGCTTAGTCAGATCCATTCCTTGACATTTCAAATCAAAGGGGTCAACCAATGTAAAAATTAGGCAAAATTTTGAATTGTTAAAACTTATTTATTGAAACAAAGATTTATTGTTTTTTATAATATGTATACTTTTACTCAGATTTGGCTGCCCTAAACAAATTTGTATTGTTTTTTAGCAACAATATCGTATGCATACCGAAATTATATTGATTCAATGACAGATATAGTACAGGAATGGGTATCAACAGGACACTGGACGCATAAGCTTAATTCCTTGACTTTCTAGGCCATTCCTTGACACCTGGTCACCCTGGTTTATTATCTTTATATTTAGTTTAAATTTATAATTTGTATCTTATATTTGTTAATATATATTAATAGATTGCAGCAGAATGAAATAATATTGTTGAAATGGTTGTAAAAGGTACTTAGATTAACTTAAGTGCATTATATTAACTGTGAAAAAATTAAATTTCAGGATAAGACATTGAGAAATTAAATGATATATAATTGTGCTCTAATTACATTAACATCTATTACGATTCATTTATTTTCCCATAAATTTAAGACAACGCCAAAATAATTCAAATTCAATTAAATTGTATTAAAGTTCAAATTATCATAATTCAAGATTTTCATCAAAAGTTAACTTTTTGAACATATCATTATATTAGGGATGCGCGATAGCTATCGAACTATCGATACTATCGATGGTTTTTCAACTATCGCTATCGGAATACCGAATGATTTTACTTTCCGATAGTATCGCAATTGTTTTTTAAACTATCGATACTTTAACATTATTTCAATAGGAATC
>JAQGCH010001953.1:0-13945 GCA_034699485.1 Nanhermannia elegantula
TGGAAACACCAATGATTTGAGTTGAGAACTCGTCAATTGATATTAAAAATTTTTATAAGGATTAATGCATACGATAGCCCCGTTTGCTAAAGCATGTCTTCAAAAAACTCTGTCATTTAATGGTGAAATTTCGTTTTAGTGCCACCTCATGTATGATACATCGTTGAATTTAGCTTTTTGAGTGGAGCAATTTGATGCCATACATAACCAGATCCGACTACCCAAACATGGCCACGCAGAGTATCTGTTTATGCCTAAAGTATGAAATATATTCATTTTTATGCAGAATTGTCCGGTTCTGGTAGTCGGATGTGCTTATTAATACAGCTAAGAGAAAGCTAACGCTATTATTATTGAAAGTTTGGTTCAAAACATAATAGATATGCCACACATAGGGAATGATAAACACTACACGAGCACTAAATTCTCTTCTATTTAATGTTCCAAAAGCTATTTCGGGACAAAAATTAGGCTTAAATTGAAAAATTTGCAGAAAAGCATTTTACATTTGCAGTATATTTCAAATAACTACTGTATAACGATCAGTTATAATATACAGTATTTGCAGTTCAAATAAAAGCTCATTTCATTTTCTTGGTGGGTGGGAGGGAGGACAAGACCCCCGAATGGAGGACCGCCCCCCCCCCCAAAGGAGGACAGTTGGCAACGTTAATTTTGACTGATGTGATTCATTGGGATTGAAAAAAAACTTTATTTTAATTCTTTCAAAAAAATTTTTATTTATTCATTTACAATATTTATTTATCTTTTAGTTGACTTTTATTAAAAAGCAATTTATCAACATTTTCATTTGAGAGACGTGAACGTCTCTTCCAGTGTTCTTCCAGTTCCACTTGAGCTGATTCCACTTGAAACTAACTTTATACACAGTTTTGCACATATTTAGGCTTAGGTTAGGTTAAAATAAACAAAGAATGCAGATAACCTTTAAGACATGCGAATAAATTCCATAAAATTATTAAAAACTTGTTATCTCTTAATTTTTATATTTAAATTGAAAACTTAAGGACATGGGATTGGGACTGAAAATTTTGCGATTTCTCATCTCTAATAGCAAACCGTTTATTTGACATAAAGTTTGACAAATATTGTGCTTTCATTTGAATATTAAAGCATTTGATAAAAACATTACTTTCACTTTTCCTAATCTCCAATATTATAAACAAATTATACTTAATTTGATCATTAGTTGAACGTTTATTCATATTGAATGAAAGGTTTCTATTCAAGGTTTATCACTGGTATTACATCCTTGACCATCAAATATACATCCCTTTCTTTAGAGTGCATTTAAATACAAGGACATAACTGCAAATTATTGAAAATTAAAATTCAGACAAAAAACAGGATTTATTCTAATAAAGATTGCATAAAGACAATTGAAAGTCATTTATATGATTCATATGACTGTTGTGGCACTGGTGTTGCTAAGGTCTCAATCATATCTCATTTAATACTAATTACTATTATTAAACAATTAAAGTAATGTTATTAAATTTGATTTTGTTCCAAAACCATTCATATGCATAAAGAAATCAATGTTTTAAAAGTGATTAAATATTTTTTATCTAAACTCAAGAATTGCAACAAACTTTAAGAGTTACAGAAAGAGTTTTATAGAAAAACAGCGTAATCAAAATAATTAGTTATGTGTCACATACTGTAATCTAAGAATATAACTAAATTAAGGTTTTACATAATTCTCGCAGTCATATAATCAAAGTTTTCCTAATAATCAAAAGGTCTACAATTTAAAGGTTTTTGAAAGCCTCACCCCCAACAACCACTATTATAAAGAGTGTAATTTTACAATAGTACCATTTTAAATGTTTGTAACTTTTTTACTTCTTAACAATTTCTATCAAAGAATCGTTGGCCAAAAGTGCGAAGAAAATATCTTGTTTTTAGACATAGAGTTTGTAATAGCAATCATATCAATTTTTATGCTGTAAATATTGAATATAATTAAGCAATTTTTGTGTTTATCATCAAATTGAATAAATAAAATCAAAAAATATTTGTTTACGCAAAGAAATGATAGGTTTACTTGCATTTAGTTTTAAAACTAACAAGTGATATAAGAAGACTGCTATTAAAAATTTGATGCTTAAAATGTGATATCTTATTCTTTTCCCTATTCAAACAATAAAAATTTCATTTTTAATCTCTAATTGGATGCATTTGTAATAAAATACTGAAAAATAAACAAGTTAAAGACATTTAAAATGGTACTATTGTAAAATTACACGAATTTAGTTTTCCAAACGAATGCAGTCTGGGCTTTAACTTTTTAGCTCATATTGTGTAACAACGGGAGCTTATAGTCTTGAGATGTCCGTCCGTCTGTCTGTTTGTCTGTGTGTTCCAATAATATAAAAAATGGAAAATTTACAACAATCAACTATTACATGAATATGAAAAATCAATCAATAATAGGCATTAGTCAATGGGCACGTTCAATAATATTTATAACTCAAAGCCATAACTATTAGTGAATAGGCACATATAATAATATGTATATATTTAAAGCCATACTCTATTTGTCAATAAGCGCAATAATATGTATAAATTCAATGTCTTAAGTTATTTCTCTTTCACTTAATCTCAATTTGAAGGTGTCCTCGAATTTAAAGCTTGTCATCAAATCATTTTCTAAACAAAGACACAAATGTTTACTGAAATTTTGAGAATATCCAGTAAGAAATTTAACAAAAGATATGATGGGTCCTGACCTGAACACAAATTTGAGCTATTAGTGAAAAAAATAATTTTCTTATCCTTGTTATATCAGGGAATATCAAAAATTAATTAAACTGAGGTAGAAGGGGTTAAATTTTAAAAATTTAAATGCTGCTAATTTTTAATATAATCTTCTAAAAGTTTAACATATTTTTCATATCTCATTAGGAGTTGTCAAATATTTCCAAAAAAAAAATAATTTTCTGAAAGACACGAAAAACACTGTATTTTAGTGACAGAAATTAAACCCACTTCAGATTCCTCAGAATTTTAGGCCATTCCACTGATTCTTTTTTTGTACGTAGATTCTTAGTAATAAACCCAAGTTTTGTCCATTGGGTTCAATAATTCGAACACAACTTTATTAGGTGAGCTAGGATAAAAAGCCTATTTGTGTTTTTAACACTCAATTCAATCTTGCTTTTCCTTTTTTCGAATCAAAATATCGTCAGCCAGAGATAGAAGGATTGAGGTAAAAAAAATTAAACGCCACAATTTTTTTAAATAATCTTCCTTAAGTTTAACCTATTTTTCATATCTCATTAGGAGGTGTCTAATATGGTCTAAAAAAATAATTTTTTCGACGACCCGAAAAACATTGAATTTTTGGGATAGAGATTTTAATGCCCTCAGAATCCAAGTTTAAGCCATTTCATCCATTCTTTTTTGGTCTTAGGGTCTTATAGAGAACCTTTGTGACCACTTCTTTACCGATTCCAAAAATATTTTTATGGCACAATTGTGATGTCAGTCACACCACAACTAAAAATCTATATCTATCAGTTTTTGCGAAAGGAATACTTCTCACTAACTTTAAAATAAAGAGAGTAAAGAAACCCTTAACTACATTTCAATCATAAACTTAAGAAACTTTAGCCATTAATTACTATAAGTTTAGATACCAATCAAAGTACATTACTTTCACACAAAATACTGTGAGAAATTCAAAATATAGTAAATTCACACAAAATTGATGAATATCATGAATGACAGTTAGTGTGCCAAAACATAAATATACATACATTAGATATTTGGGTTTATTAAAGTTAAAAAAATAGCCTATGATTATGCTTTCTTTTCATTGATATAAACTTATAGTAATTATTGACTAATGTATAAGTTTATCATTGAAACGCAGTTTTAGGTGAATTTATTCTCTTTATTTTAAAATTAGTGAGAAGTGTTCCTGCAGTAAAAACTGATAGATATAAAAAATGCTGTCCGGCATAGGCGTCATAAATATCACAACTTAAAAATTAGGTTTCCTATTGAAAAGCATTGAATTGCATTTCATTTAAAGTTACACATCAATTGGTATATAAATTACTAATTTTATTTTTAAAAATCTATCGATGAGATCAAATTTGAAAAAATCTGAAATTGATTAATATGTATTTTTTGGTGCAAAATTAGAAAATGAAAATAAATTTTGAAACAAACCAATATCTTTGGAGTTATTCAACTTTATCCTATACTATTGTTAATTATATTCAAATTTTGAATGAAATGCAATTTAATTTCAGATGACTATTTGACTATTTCATATGATTCTTTGTAGGCGTTTTACCCGCTTTTGAAAAAAATTAAATATTTATCGGTATTGAACGCTGGCCTCCTCAATAAAATCAATTACAACCACAATAAAAAGAGACATTAAAAAAATTTACAAAAGATAATGAAATATGATGCTAAAAATTGCAATAAGGGGGACATAAAATGCCACCTTATACCTCGGACTAATTAATTTTTAATACCCCCTCGTAGTCTCCTTAATAAAAATAATTTCTATGATTGACATGAAATCGATTTATTAGACAGCTATAATTAACACTTATTTAAAGATCAAATAATTTTAAAAATCTGTCTTAAATAAAGTCATTGAATTTCAAAGAAATAAGGGTTCAATTTTAATGAATGAAACAACGGATACACTCGTTATTATTAAATGGGAGGAAAACTTTACAATTTATATAAGTTTTAATGGAATTTTCTAATAACTTTTCAAATCCTTTTATTTTAAGACATTATTAATACATTACAGCGAGTAATTGGTAAAACATATTAATAGATTCCAAGTTTCATATATTAAAACTTCATATAAATCACAACTTATGTGAACACTGCAAACACTTTTTAATTAAGTAGTATTTTAATGGCCATCAAATATAATATGCATTCCAGACATAATGTATTTTTTAGAAATACTCAAAATTTAGAAATTTTTAAATTGATTTATAATTTATTTAAAATTTATTTAAATACTTAAATCAATGAGAAAGTAAAAGTTATAACACTATCAAAAAATGCCAAAATGTTTAAGAAATATGGATTCTATGATAGATTGAAAGCCTTCTGATGAATGTGTTTTAGTTTAATACTAGTTATTAAGAATAATTATGAGATTGAGATAGCAATAAAATATAAGACGATCTAAAAACGACAAATATAGATAACTTTTAGAAATAGCCTTGATTTTGAATTGGGGTTTATAAACGATCCAAGGATTGGATGTGCGAATGTATCTTAAAATCTAGTCGACCTTCGATCTGTTTCCTCTCAACCAATTTCAAAAATTATTAAATTTAAACCACACCCAAAATAGAATAGAGATACACTTTATTTGTAATTATTTGAAACAATCATTTACTAATAATATCAATAATAATCAGTTAAATAACAGAAGATCTTCATTAAAATGATTTGATTTAACATAAAGTTAAACTTTGAAATTAATTATAGCTGAAGTTTATTGAAACATAAAGTTTTATTATAAAGACAACAAACGTCCTGGTGTACCGGGATTTGTCTTGGTTTACCGGAACATGTCTTGGTTTACCGGGACTTGTCCTGGTGTACCGGGACTTGTCCTGGTAAATATACGCGAGAGCCAAGCGTTCAACATCTGTGGTTATCATATAATATAATTAAAACAAACAGCTCATTAAATAAAAGACTCTTAAATTTAAAAATTAATTTTTATTAATTTAACATTTAATTACAAAAAAAATAATATTTTTGAAATAAAAGCTATGATAGAGGAAACTATTTTGTGCGCCGGAGTGAAAAACAGCTTTTATTGCCAGCTTTTTTAATATATTTTTGATGCCTGAGAAAGACTTTTAAAAGTGGATATCCTTATCCTTTTTTAATAGTGTCCACCACCGTGTCCGCCGAGCAAGAGACCACCTCCGTGTCCGCCGCCGAGCAAAAGACCACCTCCGAGTCCATGACCACCATAACCTCCTGAGACAATGATTGCGCCACCATGGCCGCCACCGTAACCTCCTCTGATGATACCACCGCCATAACCTCCGTGTCCTAAAATAAAGTTAATAAAGTTAATAAATTTATTGAAATAAATTTAATGAAAAATAATATTTAGTTTTTAAATTCTAAAAATAATGACATTAATGGCTGTCAACCAATAGTAGAGATATAATATGTAACTCAAAATTTTGTTTAAATATATTGGAGGCAAATATATAAGAGTTTTATTTAACACTTGTAAGATTTAGTAATTTTCAAAATAATCTTTTACCGCCGTATCCGTGGCTTCTGATGTCGTATCTGCTGCTGTGGCCGGTGCTGTGACCACCATAACCGCCCCCATGCCCATAACCACCACCATAACCTCCATGTCCTCCTCCATGGCCACCGTGGCTAACATGGTTTATCACAAGACCTCCATGACCATAACCACCTCCGTGTCCGTATTGGGCGTTGGCAACGAAGCACAAAGAAGCGAACAACAAAACTGCGATAAATGATTGCATTGTTTTGGATTTGATTTGAAAGCTTAATCACAAAGTTATAATCAAGTTATTAATTGAGCTGTGATTTTAAACACTAAAGCACTCTCGTTTATATACCTGACCATTTCTGATGGGTCAATACATATTTTAGGTCATGGGTGAGCTGTTTGCATATATTTAATTGAACATTAGGACCCACCCAAATGCACAACTTTCGCTTTCAATCTAGAAATACTTCTTTACTTTAATTAAGAATCATTTTGGAGTTTTTTAAACGACTAATTATGTAAACCAGGTCATCGTGCAAAACAATCTATGGTTACTCAATTAAATGATCACTAATTATGGATTAAGGATATTAACTCTCTCTTATGCCAAATAATGATCAATATTTATCAATTCTTCTTATTATTATACTTTCCGATATTTTCCTGTATAACAAGTTATTTATTGGAGCAAAAAATAATTAACATTGAAAACGAGACGAATAATTGTTTTGCAATACTTTTATTAGTTTTATAAAGCAATAGAACTTGTTTCTAATAATCGCTATCTCGTTAAATTATCTTAAAGAAAAGTAAAATAAGGACAAAATAAACAATATATATATATTGTTGGACGCAACTAAAAAAACTTGAAGCTAACAAATAGCTAACTCGTAAATATTCAATGTACACAATTTCTATTGTGGGAGAACTTATGTAATATATTTTAGAAACTCCAGATTTAAGATTATAATCTTATTAGCTTTGAATTAAATATTACGCAAAGCCTACGAGTCTAGTGAATTGAGTTTTCAATTTTATAACAGGATTATGTGTTAAAACAAATCTCTTAACAAGTAGAATCATAACACTCAAAAAAATTGACTTTAATATAATTATTATCTGCTCTTAAAATCAATTATTTTATTCGATTAAAATCGATTGAATTCAAATTCCACGTAATCATGACATTGAATGTGTCTTACACTTTAGCATATATTTTCAAGTTAAAGAATATTCTTTTAAAAATATGAATAAATTAAAGAAAATAATTACTCAATTATTTGAACTGTTCTGAACAGGAAACTCACTCATAGTTAATTGAATGACAATAACAACATAAAACAGTAAGCATTAGTGCCTCTCAATATAAATTTAATATACATAATAAATAAAATATTAAAGTTCAGGTCTCTTTTTGAAAAAATAATTAAAATTCAATATCTTAAGGTTAACTTGAATTTAGCCTAAAACCTATTAAGTATTACTAAACCATGAGTGCAATTGCACCCCAAAACAATTGAGTATCGATAGAAAAAAATTTAAATAATAATTATTATGATCATTGAAATATGCAACTTGACAGAATGTAGACATGAATAGAAAGCTTCTGAAAGATTTGTTAATAAGATAAATGTTTATTTATTTGTCATTAAAATAAAAACGTTAATAATTCATTTTTTATCTGTCACTTTACTATACAGTACAAACTAAAGTTAGTCAATACGGAGTGAGGCTATAGTCAACTGAATAAATGTTATATTAAATTAAGAAATACTATCAGATAGAAAAAAGCTCGTGAGCTAATTATGTTTGCTTTGAATTTAATTATTTTCTCAGTTTCGTTTCGTTTATGACACATTTGTTTTCGCTTTTAACAGATTAGGTCATTAAATATATCAAAACAAGGCTAAGCTATTTCATAAATGAAATATTAAAAAGGCTTATTAGTTCATATTTAATATTCACAAAATACTTTTGTTCAGTTTTGCATTCATCAAATTTTTGCAATAATTGAATATAAGAGAAAATTCTTTCAAATTACTTTAAATTTGAATATTTAAATTAATAATTGAATAAAAATACTTAATTAATATCAGGCATTAAAGTTAGTGCGCTATTTATACTGTATTTGTACTGTACTACTAATCCGATAAGAATACTGTACGATACACAATACTCGCATCAGAAATGATGCCCGTGATGTCCGTGGTGTCCGTGATATAACGGAAATCCATAAATGCCATGATGACCACCATGGTGATGCCCGTGATGTCCGTGATGTCCGTGGTGGTGATATGGCCCGTGGTGTCCATGGTGACCATATGGCCCATAGTGTCCGTGGTGTCCGTGGTGTCCGTGGTGTCCGTGCCCGTAATGATGATCAAAGCCATGGTGGTGGTGATGATGATGGCCGAAATCGTGAAGATGTCCATAACCGTGATGGTGGCCAATGCCGTGATGACCAATCAAATGCCCACAATTTGACGAATCAATTAAACTTACAATAAGTGCAATAAAAATTAGCTTTAGCTGAAAAAACATTGAATGATTTGATTACATGAATAATGTTTTCCAAATTCATAATAAAGTTTAACACTTAAGTTAATAGAAAACTAAAATACAAGACAAAAAGTTAAATAAACGAAGACTTGGAAAATAGACAAATATGAGAAGCATTTAACAGAGTATGCTTTGACTCTTACACTTTACATTCATTCACATTCACATAATTCTTACCAAATTAGACATTTTTCTTCAAGTCTATTCAGTTGTTTAATATACAGTTCAGGATTTCAAGCATTTATATACTAATGAAAAGTGTGTTTTAGTGCTAATTAATTATTCAATTATAAAATGATAAAATTCAATCTAAAAGTCAAGTTAAGTCAATTTTGAATCGTGCAGTTTCTGACTTTAATTACAAGCTATTGTTGAATTGGATAACGAAAGTGAAGCAGATCATACTCTATATAAACAATATACACACTGTATTGTTTCTCATGTTAATATCAAATAATGGCACCAAATTCACAATTACAATACTCAATACTAACAAGAGATTATTATAATTTAATAAATATTCTGATACTGTTATACTGTTGTTATACTGATTTGAATTTAACTGTACAGTAAGTTACATAAGGAAATAGAACTATATACTTAAGATATACTAAATCGATAAATTTAATATTGCTTTATGTCTATAAACCCTTGTTATTACAACTATTCTAACAGTCTGACCACCTCTCACGCAACTCTGATTCACACACTTGGAGGGGTCAGTCTAACCTCTCCTGCATTCGGCGAGGTTAGGATCTCAGATAAAATAGTAAAATAACAAAATAAAGACTTTAGAATAGTTACAAATAGTGTTTTTAGTTTAAAAATAATGCTTAAAGCTTTTTCTATTGAAGTAATGAGAATGTACATTTGATCACAATATATTATCATTTGCCACTACAGAGTATTTCTTCAAATTCTACTCTAAGGTTAAGAAATGTTCAAAACTTTGCGCCCCTACAAACTGAGTGATCATTCAATTTTATTATTAAATTAATTCTAAGACATATTTTCATCCTTTAATGTGTTTAATAAATCACTCTCTCTAAACAAATTTATTAACCAAGTTGGTCAACTCAAAATTATGTGTATTAAACTTATATTGCGGAAAGCCTTATAGAGTATAATTACTTGAATACAATCAATTATTTTACTGAATTATCATCAAATTATTTTTTTATTAAATAATAATAATATGTTAGAAAAGATTTGAGTGCCTTAAATGAGGTAAAAATTCACTTCTAATAGTCTGAAACTAATCTTTATGGCTAATGACAAACTTTTGCAATCAGATAAGTTTAAACATTTGCGACTGTAATTACTTTCAAAAAAAGAAAGAAAAAAATATAACTGAATTTGTGTTATTAGAAAGTTATTTATATTGGAAGGTTTCTTATAATAGTCTTATCAAAATAAAACAAAGCAAAGCCTATATCTATTTTGCTTCTGCAATATTTAACACTAAATTTGGTTTGAATAGCGTTTCAACTGAATATACTTATCTTTTACTGACCTAATTAAGCGATTTAAATCAATTTTACAAGTTTTCAAGTTGAATGCATCCCATTTTGATAAGAGTTCCTCCCAATCGCTTAATTATTTAAAATGACAATTGAAATTGTTGACAAAGTTTGCTTCGACTAAATCTATCACAAATAGGAAACAAACATGTTTTCAGTTTCGCAATCATTTTTGTCTACTTGAGATTTAAACTACATTTGAAAGCTTTTCCATAATAGCTTTGAAATACAGTATTTTGGCCTTAAAATCATAGCACTAGTAGTGCATAATTATAATATAATTGTAACTTTTTTGGTTTATATAAAAGTGCATTATTATTATGAAAAATATGCTTATTTTCCTCGAATGCAATTCAAGTAATGATATTTAAGACCAAACCTACCGCCCTATGTACCAAACCGAGACTTGGACTATGACAATGATATAAAAGTGGTGCACACTATTATGTTTATCACTTTATTAAACAATAGTCACTGAGAAAAGTAAAAGTCTAAAAATATTGTTATATGACATATACAAAAATGAGATCTTTTATTTCTCTTATATTCTTGTGTTTTGTTTCCATATTTGGATTATCTATGGCTGGAGGTTATGGAGGTTATGGCCGGCAGTATGGCTATGAGACTAAACAAATTCATCCGTCTTATGGTTATGGATATGGTCATTATCCAGGTGTTGGATATAGCCATCGATATGAGCATCGAATAGTACCCCATCACTAGTATGTCAAAATAGAAAATATTTCGTACAATTATTTATTTGAATTTATTATCTGCAGTGGACCACAATATGTAAGCACGGGATTGAAATACGAAATAGGAGGTCACGGTTATGGCCACGGAGGTCATGGTTATGGCCACGGATATAATCATGGATTTTATTAAAATGGATTACTTTTTTTAATGGTGTTTATAAAAGTTTTTTATTAATTGTATTAAAAAAAAATTTGAAACTGTTGTCGACTGTTATAATTTAAGTCAACAGCTTATGTACTGAATATTAATGTAAAAATAAATTAAAGTTCAAAATCAGATTAAACTACTTAACAGCTATTGGAGCAGAGGTCTGAAACTTTGACTGACATTCACTCGTTAGAAACAGTGAGAGATCTTCAAATGCCCTCTCCTTGACTTTGAGGCTAATTTATACGAATTTGTACATTTTAGACTTACTTAAGTTATTTATATAACTGCAAATAAGTGAAAATCGCTCTAAAATATTAAGTAATCTTTATGTAACATCCAAATAATAGCGGCGAGACATGACATGATGCTTACTTTTGTCAATTCGGTCAATAAGATCTATTTGATAAGAAAGAGTTAAAACGATGCATTTTTTATATGTAATTCAAGGACATAAAAACCATATAAAACCGCTGAAAATTTTTTCAAATTAACAATATTTGTCTTCACTTTAAAGTATAATTAGTAGACTTGAAAGCTGACAAAATGGTAAGTCAAACAAAATTTTTTCATTATTGTAAAAACTTTGGTTTAAGTCTAAATATTAAAGCTTTTGTTATGACATTCATTTCAATTTATTTAATTTAAAAGTTGCTCTCATTTTTTGACCAAAATTATTAATTTTACGAAATAACATAACATAGCATTTTCCTCAGCCAACTCCTTTTCAGGAGATCTCATTAAAAGTTTCATTAAAAGCAAAAGTAAATTCTAAAATTTTTATAATTCTAACCATTTATTTAATCAAAAAATTCTATCGTATATAAGAAATGAAAAATTTCGTAAAGATTAATACTTTAACTCAATTTAAACTTTATCATAGCTTAAAATTTTGGATTTTATTGAAAAAGATGAGTATTAACTTATATTTTTCATATTAATAGCTCGTATTCTTAGCCCTTTTATCACTGGCCTCTGCATCCACTCTACAAATTCATAGATTGGATGGCACTCAAACACCTTTAAATGTTGTTCAGCTTTTAAGAAATCCGGGACAGGCTATACACGGCCTGAGAGATAGCACTGTTCAATATCTTGGACAAGCACAACTCGGATTAGAGCCTAATAGACAACAATATTCTCTTATATCACTACAACCAACACTTCAACAACAATCCATTCAAACTATTCTTCCAAACGATCAGCAATTGATCTTGACTTCAGGTCAACCTAATGTTCACCAACAATTTTCTTTTGGAGCGGTTCAGCCCAACAGACAACAAATATCTGTTGTGTCGGTTCAACCAAATGATCAGCGATTGGCAACAATAGAAACAATTCAACCAAATAATCAACGGTTGGCAACAATAGAAACTATTCAACCAAATAATCAACGGTTGGCAACAATTGAAACTATTCAACCGATTGGTGCTGAAAAACGAATTATTCTTCAACCAAACGTTCCGCAGAATCAACAGCAGACGATTACTTTATTAGAACCAAATCTTTTAAGAAATCCAATTCAAACTTTACAAATCGAAAGTGCGGCCCAACCTTTGCAGTACTCAAACATTGCCCAACCTTTGCAGTACTCAAACATTGTCCAACCCTTCCAAACCGTCCAAACCGTCCAAACAGCTCATCCAAGACCTACATTTAGAGTGGAAAATCAAATAGCTTCTGGAAGAGGTGCTCAGCACATCTCATATTTTCTAAGAGGATCTGATTTGGAAAATCAGGCAGTTCTTAATCAGCCACAAGTTTCTGCATTCAGACAAATTCTAGAACCAGCGCAATACGGCTCTGTTTCCGTTGTTGAGCCTCAAGTTTCGACAGTATTTGTTCAGCCATCAAACCAATTCAATGTTCAACAATATGCTCAGCAACAGGCCAGTCAACTAAAGTAAAGTCAACTCAGATCCTAGAGATGTCTCAATAAATTCTATTTGTTTTACAATAACAACTGTTCTTTTGTTTTATTTTGTTAAAAATTGTTAATGTTTTAAATTGACTTTTTTTTGAATAAAATAAATATAGCATTTTTAAACGTCTCAAGTTTATTCATGTTTTAGTGCGCAAATCATAATTAACTTGTCTTATATCACATCACATCAAAAAATTATATCGCGTTTACTATTGACTTACTGTAAAGTATTTTTAGCTGTCATACATTATTAGCGCTTATTTTCTACAGATTTTCTGTATATTAACTTATAGATAACCAGTTCTCAAACTACCTTTTTTGAATATGCACCGGTCATCGAAGAGTTATCCAGTGGACAGTAGAGCTCCAATATTTCAATCAAATGAAGAGTTCAAAAAATTATATCTAAAGAATTTTTATATCAAAAGTGTGTTGATTTGCATTATTTATTAAATCAAATAATATTTTTGCTTTCAATTTAAAGCTTATTCAAAAAGTTTTTTCAATTAAAAAAATGAAGCATTTATTAAGATAAAAATTATTAAATTAATTATTATTTATAATTCTTTATTTGTTGGCTTTAATAGTTTATTACTGTAATTAAAGACTACTTTAAATGACAATAATATTATCTGATATAATCTATTTGTTATTTGAATTAAAAAAAGGTTAAAATCTATTAATAAAAAAACTAAGTTCCCTCTGGCAATCGATTCATCAACTTTTACTGTGACAACTCTAAGCAATAGAATTGGTAAT
>JAQGCH010001954.1:0-13942 GCA_034699485.1 Nanhermannia elegantula
GTCAATATAATTATTTTCTATACATTGTAAAGAAATTTTAGTTTCTGATCACGAATTTAGTTATACAGTAAGTGTTTTGGATATTCCCTCAAAATCAGAAAAAATAATTTAAATAGATTTATGTATTGTTTCACTAACTTTTTGCACATTTTAGTAGTTGAATAATTTATAGTGTGATGTTTGAAAAAAATTCAATTCCTAACTTATATAGATAGATAAGAGTGAATAACCTTTATTCAGAGTAATATAACTTCTATTAACTCAGAAAACTAAGTAATAGTTTTTTGAATAAGTTTAGCATCATTTCTGATCTTCATTTATAAATCATTCTCTTTTCGTTTACTATTGAGAATTGAGGTTTTCATCTCTCAGTAAACGAAAATATAGCAAAATAGTAAGAGAGATAAGTTTTGCTCAAAGGATTGCTTTAAATGAGTTATTCAATAGACTAAATCAGTTTTATTCATTAAACTGAAAATAAGAAGAATCAAGAGCTGATATTTTAGTCTCTGGTGAAGTGTTACAAATGATATTAAACAAATTCTAGTTATTGATAAAATATAATTTTCTTTCATGGCTTTGAATAATTCAATAATATATATAGCATTTGATAAATCAAGAATTGCTACAACTTTTCATATTCTTTGTAAATTTCGAGAGAAGAAAAATAAAACATTAAAATAAGTAGAAGTGAATGTCAAGAAAGGAATAATATTCTAAGATGACATTCATAAACACCAGTCAAATGGAATTTTCATGCATTTCTTTAATCATTTCTCTGTTATGCCAACAATTTTGACTATAAATACCACTAACAATGGCTTTAATATAAGAGAACTGGCGAAGCGCTCAAATGGGATAAAGAAAACTACAGTATATTTGCGTTAATAGTTTTTGCTTTAAATGCTTTAGAGTTAATGCAAGAGATTTTCCAAAAATTTTTAAAGGATAATAAATAATTAATGTTCTCTATTATGGATTAATGTTATTTTCATGGCTAATGTCTTCATTAACTCGGATTTTGATTCCATTACTTCTTTATATTTGATTATTTAGAATATTTGACACCAGAAGCTAAAAAACATACTTCAAAGTATATTTCATACTTATATTTTTCATTAGAACTCAAAATCTTTTGAATACATGGAAAACTTTTCTCTCTTTAGCAAAAGAAAATAATGTTTGTATCCATTTTGAAGATATATGAATAGTAATGTGATTCTATACATAATATAAATATTTCACTTTTGATAAAATATGGCTTTCATCTAAAATTGAGTTAAATTATATTCTGTGAAACTTTAAACATAGAAACATATATCCATTATTTTAAATTAATGGGCATAAGAAACAAAGTTCTACAGTATATTAAAGTTATATTTCGAGAGCAAATCTTGAAGAAAATCTTAAAAGTGAAAAAAGTTGACTAATATTTCTTCGACTATAAGAGTGTTTCGCATTTGAAACATATATTTCATATTTGTGATTATAAAAAGTTCACTTTTTATCCCTTAAGAAAGATTTAAAGGTTATAAATTGGAAATTCAATTTTTGTTAAATATTTTTTATAGACTTGAATTGTGACGAACTGACAGCTATAGAAAATGGTGAGTTCAAGTTGAATGGCAACTATTTTGGAGCTCGAGTCACTTACACATGTGATGAAGAATTTTATATGTCTGGTGCTCGGGAGCGTGTTTGTCAAGGAGACGCTTCTTGGAGTGATCAGTCGCCTGAATGCAAAAAGAGAGGTCTGTATTTCTATTGATTTTTATATTTCTTTGTTATTTATATTATATCAAAAAATAATAAGAGAACTTCCTGAATAAATCCTGAAGTGTGCGGATTCATTCAAAACCCTTCAGCTCTGAAGAACCACTAAATTTTTGTTTATTTTGCTTTTGCGAACACTTTCAGCTGAATTAAGAGTTGAAAAACTAGACAGTATTGATATATTATATCCACACTTTAGAGTGAAACAGTTTTGAAGTCGAGCTAATACTAAAATCTCTCTTTTAGTTGCTATTCCCCTATCTCTAACTTAACTTTTTTTTCAATTAGAAACAAATTGAGTGAATAAAAGCGATGAGTTGCGAAGTATTAAGTTTTATAGTATTGTTTATCAATATTTAATTCAGTAAAATGTTTGCTCAAACTAAAAATGTTTTTCCTGTAGTTTAATAAATGATTAAGACTGATATTGTAGTACAGTATAGTCAGTATAGTACACACTTTGAATCGGATTTAATATATACCTGTATTATGTGTTTTCAACGAATACAATGAAAATAGGAATTTATTCAGAATAACTCTGAAATAAATTTCAATTTATTCGAGTTTAATAAACAGTTTATTTAATGGAAACCAAAATTTATTTGAATAGCGATGTGTGGAATTCCTCTGACAGTACCACATGCTCGACATTCTGCTCCTCTCGATCAACTAGATTTTGAAATCGATTCAGAAGTGCAATACAGCTGTTTTCCTGGTTATGAATCAAAAGGATTCAACACAGCCAAGTGCCTCTTTTATAACAGCACAGCTCAATGGTTTGGACCTGACTTAAAATGCATTCGTAAGTGCAAACCATTCCTTTATTCATAAATTTTGTATCACTTATTCTACCAATCATTCAATGACATAATAGCAAAAAGCTGTGGACATCCCGGAGATATAGATAACGGTATTCGTGACGGTATAGCACATACATTCACGTCACGAGTCACTTATAGTTGCAATGATGGATTTGAATTAGTCGGACGCGCTAATAGATACTGTCAATCCAATGGCCAATGGAGTGGAGTTTTGCCATCGTGTAGACGTACGAATAGCATCACTTTGTTTTTACTTTTTTCAACTTAATTATTACAATTTCCTTTTCTCTCTCGCTTAAACTTATTATTACTATATTCTCACTATAATTAAGCGTCAATTTGTTCAACTCAACCCCAACTGTACAGTTGACGAATAGCACTCCACCACATTTTGTGTGTATCATTCAATATAGACCTGGACTTTATTATTCTTGTCATGATTTAGTGCTAATCAGTCCACTCGACTGAAAAGTGAAGCGATAGCGCGAACATAATTATCATTTAATTATTTTTACATTGTCTGAAACTTTGAATTTTGTTTTCTGGCACTTGTTTAATAAAAATAATTTTCTTTTCCATCAAAAATAAAATATTTGATAATATCCTGAGAGAACAAATTGTAATTTTAAAAGTTGTTATTCATGCTTGGCTTTAGATTTTAAATTAGTTATTAGTATAAAAATAAATTATTTGTATTTATGTTTGAGTAGTTTATTTCTAATTTTCAACCCAATGAACTAACAATATGTTACACTTTCTACTAAAAGCTGTTCAATGCTCAATACCAGAAGATCCTCCTAATGGTCGAGCGCTTTATACAACTGTTAGCTATGATTCAGTGGTCAGATACGAGTGTAGATATGGCTATAAATTGCACGGACTCTCAAACAGGACGTGTAGTAGTAATAAGCAATGGGCCGGAGAGTCTCCGAAATGCCAGGGTATGAAAGATTTATTAAAGTCTATTCACTTCTTTTTATCTTATAATAAATGTAATTCTCAGTTAGAAATTAATTATTTTGAATCAATCAAAAAATTTGGTCGCTTTTTTGATAACATGCGTTGCAGTGAGTTATGTGCTTTTCATAAAAGTATAACATTCCTTTCAGATTCTTTAGTCAGGATTCACTTCTCTCTAGTCTATGATTAACATTATTCAAAATTTATGTGAAACAAAAAATTCTTAGAAGAAAATAATTCAATTTCATAAAGTATTTCTCGCATTTCTATAACAAAATTTTATTTATCAAAAGTTTTCCACTACGAAAACTATTGAAGTACTATAAATAAATATTTTAAAATATCCTATTTTTATATCTTATTCGCAAAACATAATCAAACTTTGTTTTGAAATTGATTTAATGAAATTTCAAACATGTTTTTTCCTACAAAGCTTTGAGAATTATTGGAGCAAAAGGAATATAAAAACCAAATAATCGCATATCTGTGTTTCGCAGACCAATACTCTCACTAACTTATTATCGCATAAATCCTGAAGTGAAAGGTATAATAAGAATAATGTATAATATATCGTATTTTGCTTATGCCATTCAACTTCCAATACCATTATTGCACTTATGGTCACAAAATGGCATTTACGTGATATCTCGCCTTTCAATCAATGGTCAAATGCGTATACCTTATTGCTAGCATTGCTTTATTCATTTTTTCATTATTAATGATGAACATAAAGCTGAACAGAATTAAGTGATTGCTGAGCCCAAGATAACAGACCCAAAGTCTAATATTTTATCGCTCTTCACGAGTCAGATAGAAAATTGATTTCATGTTTATTTATTAAAAATGTTTCGCTAATAGATTTATTATTGTATAATAATTATGACTTAAAACCTATTTTAAAACTTAAGCTTATAATACGTGTAAAGCTATCAAAATATAAAAGCTTTAACCAGAAAAGCGAGAGCTATAATGAACAAAGCAGTTATGATTTGATACTTCCGTGAATCTGAAAATTTCTTTTTTGATGATCTTATTAAAAAAGTCTATCTTTTAGTAGCATTTAATTTATAGTATTGATAAATTGAATCCTTAGAAATAGATTGTGGCTCTCCTGGAGTTCTGCACAACGGCTACTTAGAAGTGAGGCGAACGATACTTGGCTCAGCCATTCATTTCAAGTGTTTTGATGGTATGATATTTGTTGGCGACCATAATTCAACGACTTGTCAGGAGAACGGAACCTGGTCTAACCCTTTGCCCAACTGTTTTGGTATGTCTTTGTCTTAGTTTATAGTTAGCTCACATTTGAAAAAGAATTAACGTTGTGTTGTCGGACAGCTCCATGTATTGTACCTGAACTCGATCACGGAAGAGTCAATCTATTCCCTTCTGGTCAAAAAGTATCTCACGGACAAGTAATTAAAGTTGACTGTAAGCCACAGTATGAGTTACACTACAACACAACTGATGCCATTTGCTATAACGGCACGTGGACTCATGTGCCTCAATGTGTTCCAGGTTTGCCTTCATTCTTCATTATTTAATTCATTTCTATTTATATTTTGCACATACAATGCATTCAATTGTGTGATAAACTGTATTTATATATCAGTAGTTAACTAATGATTTATTATTTCCGATTCATAGCTCGCTGTAAAGTATTGCCTGAAAGACCAAAGAATGGTATTGTTATAGCGCCGAAAACAGATCACGGAATGAAAGCATTATATCGATGTCGAGACGGTTTTCAATTAGAGGGTCCGAATGTGACAGAATGCAATTTTGGCAAATGGACTGTCGTTACACCAAAATGTGTGGAAGGTATACATTCTTATTAGTAAATCAAAATATATTTGATATTAACAGTACATAAATGATTTAATAAAATGGATTCATTTATTATTTAGTTTACTGTCCGTTTCCTGGCTTTATAGAGAACGGCAAAGTATTGCTTGTGGGTCATATGGGAATGTATGACTATAGGCCTTATGTCAAGAAAGTAACTAATAATAAACAAATACTATTTGAATGTGAGCGAGGCTATCATGTCAAGGAAGGCCCGCCCGGAGCCACGTGTGTTGACGGCCAGTGGTCACCACAAGTCTTACCCCGATGTGTACGAGGATCACATCCGAAGATGAGATGGTTAAGGAGTGTTAACAATCCGCTCAAAAGGAGAAAGTGGTTAATGCAGGACTCGAGAGATATAATGCCTCATAAGAAAAGATCTCGTGGGAGAAGACATCAGAAAATAAAAGGTTTAGACTAAAAATCTGTCGAAATGAACACATGTATTGAGTAAATATCTATATTCCTATATAATTAGCGTCATGTAAACCACTAAAAGAGACGCCTTGGATGAAGATCAGTATAATTAAGTTTGGAGTCGGCAACGATTCTTATCCTCATGGAAGTCGAGTCAAAGTCTATTGTGCTAATGGATACGTGTCTAATATCGGTAATCTAACTGCCAAATGCGCAAAAGGCAATTGGAAACCTCGTGAACCTGACTGTCTTATTGGTACTCATTATTTACTACCCTAATTCCTCACTGATAAGCCGCAGAGAGTTAAGCCCTTTTTCCATAGGATTATTATATATAAATAGGTTAACTACCTGCGGCTTATACGCGAGGAATCTTTATTTGAAGAAAAGCTTGTTTAAGACGTTCATAAATCTGACTCTAATCTGACTCTAATTTATTTAGCTCCGTGTCTGACTCCTTATGCAGAAAACGGTTATTACTATCACCGCAGTAATAAACTTTCGATCGCACACAAGATATCTCATGGCGATGCCATTCACTTGGAATGTATGACTGGTCATCAAATTCAAGGCACGCCTACCGTGAGATGCTGGTATGGAGAATGGAGTGGACAACAACCAGAGTGTATAACAGCGCCCTGTTCTCTACCAAATATCAGAAATGGCTATTATTCAGGTGGATATCGAGCGGGTTTGACTATATCTCACGGTTCGGTCATTGAGTTTCAATGTAAGCCCAATTATGTGAAAGGAGTTCAAGAGCCTCCTCGTTGTATTGAAGGTCGTCTTATGCCAGAACCACCGCATTGTATTGAACATGATTTAGTCATGAATGTTCTCAACACTAAGGTTTGTTTCATTATTATCTCAATTAACGTTTGAATGCACTTCAACTTTATTCAATGCTATACTAAAGACTAATTTCCTATAATTAGGCCATAAATGCTGATGAATCGGTAATTGAAGTGCCAGAACCAGAAGTCATTCACCCAACCACACAGTTTAATAATTCTAGTGAAATGCTTTGGTGCGAACCACCAGAAAAATTAGAGAATGTCTTGAAATATCAATTGTCTGATACCAGTCATTTGCCTTTAATAAGTATCGCACAAATCAATTATAAAGAAAAAACAAGCGATAACTCATCAGTTGATACAACGGATACAACAACTGAAACCATTATAACGACAACGCTTTCTGAGATTTTAAATAAAACTTTTGCCACTTTAGGTCATAACGAAACAAGTTTTACATACAATGATATAAACACAACTCAATCATCAGAAAAGCTGTTTCACCCGCACGGGACCGAAATCATATTCAAATGTATACCAGCTATGAATGGGCTCAAAAATACGTGGAAAATCACTTGTGAAGACGGCGGTTGGATCGGACGGGCCATCAAATGCGGTAATTATAGTATAAATATTAATTTTAATAACTTTTTAAGTCCAGATTGAAATTAAAATAAACATTTTAAACAATTTCGGACAAAATTAACAAATCAAATGATGTGATACTTTTTGATTAGAGGAAGATTTGCAAGCTCTTGAAGAGCGTCGAAACATGTCGTGCACTTATTTAAATACAGACCCAAATGTTTGGGCTTTTATTGATGACCATAAAATTGAGGAATACGAAGAATTTGCGGCAGAGACTGAAATATTTATTCGCTGCAAAGATATCGGCAAATATAATCTGATTGGCAGTAAAACACGCAAATGTTATTATGGAGAATGGGATGGAGAAAAACCGGCCTGTTTTGGGTTATCACAAGAAAATGATTACGCGCGTGAGTTTCTCTTTATTTCTATTGTTTTGAAACTATTATTAAAAGCTATTATCTATTTAGTGGAAAAGCCGCCGACTATACTATTTCGCCATCAATTGGGTCCAATCGCACAAAGTCCTGATGGAAAGTTGATTGTATATCCGGGAACTATTCTACACCTCGAATGTTTATGGAAGAGAAAATTTGGTGCACCCAAATGGGAATGGAGTCATTCCTATAGGAAATATAATCAGGGTATCGGTTCATTATATTTATAATCAAATTTGACACAAATCAACACATACACTGTGCTAATGATCACTAGATTCGAGGGTCAGTGCGTCCTCTTTGTAGGCGGATCATCTCAGTTTGGGGCGCATGTGTCACATTTTAATGGAAATAGGGGTTCAGTCACTTTATTCGATTAAATTTTTAAAGAATATTAACAAATTTAATTTATTAGAAATTATTTTTGGGTATTTTAAAATTTTTTTTAATTTAAGATTTTTCGTTAGTTTCTCAATAATAGTATACTTAAGCTTCCCCTGAATAACCCATGCGGGATGTGTGAGACGGACCTCTCGATGTGTGAGAATAATGCTAGTTCCTAGAGGCGGATTGCCCTTTTATCAAAACATATTTACAATTAAAAATATAAATACCACTGACTTAACAGCACAGCAGCAACGATAGCCCCCCCCCAAAGATTTTTGAACAGTTAATTGTAGGTCTGTAGCAATTTTTAAAAATTACCATATTTTTGGGATTTTCTATGTTTAGCCCCCCCCCCCTCCCAAGCTGAAAATCCTAGTTAGAGCGCTGCTCAACAGCCATTACTTTTTATTTGCAAAATGATTAGTTCTTACAGCTTATAAGATATGTTTTTGAAGATAATATGTCATTCAATGCACTATTGCTGAACTTATACATGTGAGGCCCTATTGCCTCATATCACTATTACTTTTTCTATATTTGTGAACCAAAAAATGAAAATTTGTTTTTTACTTTTGCTTCACTAAATCGAAACTTACTTAAACGATAAATTTTACAGTATTTAAACATATACCGGCAATTTACTTAAATTTTGGTTCTTTTACTAAATACCAGTTTATTTTTTATTAAAAGTAATGATACATTGAATTTCGCTTATTTTATGTGAATTGAAGTAACCGTATTCGGAAACTCAATATGAAAATTAAAAATTATTTTGTATGAAAGTCTGATTTCACTTTCAGTTATTTTCACATCACTTTCACTTACTTTCACTTTCTTTCACTTTCTGCTATTTTTTGTTTCGAGTAAGTGAAAGTAAGTTTTTGAACCACTAATCTATATCTTGATTTATATCCTAAAATTATTTAATACTTTACTTTTCATAATGATTTTACACTAACGAAGAATTGTAGAGTTCTGTTAATTTTCCTTAAAATTCTTAAAATAAGTTTTATATCTGTTTAAAAAGATTGGACCACAGAATCGGGTCGTGACTCAGGTTTAGAATATCGTCTGAGTATTTTTCACGCTCAGAAAGAAGATTCAGGACTTTATACGTGTCGAACGCCTAATTTTCACACACATTCCGTTGAAATAGTTGTTAAAGGTATGAAATTAAAAACCAAAACAAAGCTGTGACCTAAAATTTGATTAATTGTCTTTTTAATTGTTAAGCAATTCATTGTGAACCTCATGTTGAAAGCTCAGGACTGAAAGTAATGAATCCAAGCACTAAAATGAATGCAAAAGTAAAATTCACGTGTCGTTCTGGTATGAGAATTAATGGCAGCGATAATGCATTATGTCTTCCATCTGGAAGTTGGTCTTCAGAGACTCCTAATTGTCTGAGTATGAAATACATTCATTTTGAATCAATTTGGCGATCATTGAACTCAATTGCATAATAAATCTTTTGCAGTTACTGAATGTCCAGACCTATCAAACATCACAGAAACTCTCACTACAAATGAAAGTGAAACGAGATCTATGTTAAGAATTACAATGAAAGGCAGACTTGTTGGTGATATCACTACATTTTCGTGTCCAATAGGTTATGGCCTTAAAGGCAATCATGAGGTGATTTGTCTTGAATCTGGTCATTGGTCTTCAGCAGTTCCTATGTGTGAAGGTATCGGTTATTAATAGTTTAATTACATTCCATTCCATGAAAATACAATTGAAAAGAGAATTAAATTAGTTTAGTATTAGAGAAAAAAGTTGACTATTAATCAATAATCAATGTCTGATAGTATTTTTAATTGTTAATAGAAGTGCATTGTGATCCTCCTCCCACCCCAACTCATGGTTACCTTCAAGGAGATAATATCCAGCGCTTCCGTGGCGGTGATATCGTGCAATTTACTTGTGATCCGGGATATATGCTTGAGGGGAATCCCATTGTTATTTGTCAGGAGAATAGCCGATGGTCTGGACCTCCGCCTTCTTGTAAGTTCCATACAGACGAAGAGTATTATTGAAACTCTAACTCATTCTCTAATCTCAATGACAATACAATATATTTGTATCACTAGTTCATTAGTTCTTTGATGTTATTATTTTTTAGCTTATTTTAAATATTTTAAGTAAATATACTATACTTTGCAGCGTTTCATATACAGTATAACTTACATATTAAAACATATAGAGAATTAGCACGAGTTTGAACTATACCAGCAAATTGTCAAAATATTCTATACTTAATTTTAATTGATTTTGAAGGTGTACCTGCCTGTACATATCCGGGCACAATGCATGGCGGCATTATATCTATTGTGAAATTTTTCTACAGTGTCAATGAAACCGTACAGTTTGATTGTGCCGATGGATATGAGATTAAAGGCTCGAATATCCTGAAATGTCTAGAAAATGGTCGGTGGAGTAGTTCTGTTCCTGAATGCCATTTATCGCGTAGAGGTTAACACAACTCTATTGGAGAATCGATTCATTTATAAATTAGTTGAATTGAAAAATAGTTATTTAATGTGATATTTCATTGGCGATTATGCATATCATGTGTAAATATAAATTAATTTTTCAAATCACATTTCATATTCAATTATTTCTCTCATCAATAAGTAATTCTCATTATTTGTTATAAGCATTTGTCTAAATTTCTTAATTGTATTATAGCTATCATTACATTTAATTATATACTATGTATTAATAACAGTGCAAATTGTTATTATGTTATCTAATATTTTATCCGATCACTCAATTCCCTGTATTTGAATGTAATAAAAAGTTATTTCACAAAATATTGTCTTTAAATATTTTAATTTAATTGATGTTTTATTTATTAAATACTAGTATTTAGTCATCGCAAACATTTAATTAATGAATTAAATAATATTTGTTGGCATTAAAAAAGCTACAGAAAGTTTTAACTGTTCTTAACAATAAAGAAATGAACGATTTTATTGATTAAAAAGCCTTTAGTTAGTGATACAGCTACTTTCAGTTTTATTGCATGTAATCATAATAAAACCTTTTCCTATGCTTTAACATTACTAATGTTAAACTCATATTCAGCTTTTGGGTAAAATTTTTAAAAAACTTTTCGTTTGAATCGTGCCCCTTTACAAAAGGATTTCCCATAGCATGGGGCTTAAATCCATTTTAAAGGCAATAAGTGAATTTTGTCACTTTTACTCAATAAAAATAAAATTATATTTAATATTAGACACCAGATGTCAGCATCTCATTTATGACAATGACAAAATTTATTTATTGCCTTTAAAACAGAGTTATGCCCCACACTATGGAAAATCCTCTTATAAAGTTACACATAAGTTAATAAACACATACATTTTTAAATTTTCATTGGTAAATCTTAATCTATCGCTTCTTAGAATTGCTAGCTGCTCAATGAATGTTCTCTCAACATCACATTGAGGGGTGTATCAATCTTTGGGGGAGGGGTCAGTCAAAAGCGTGCAAGGAGGGGGGTTTGGGTCTGAAAAAGTCTCATAGATGTACAGCATACCTTTGAGATTAAGTTCTGCTGTTCTGAAATTAACAAAATCTGTGACAAAATACGATAAATTTGCTATTATTTACAAATAAATACCTTAAATATGACCATTTTATGCAAATATGCACTTATATCACAAAAACCTATAAATATGCATTTATATGCAAAATAAAACTACTATTATTAGTCTTGTAATTATGTAATTCGTACTTATTTGTCAATTTTATGTCGATATCTACAAGCAATAAAAGCATGCACTTATGCAAAAATCCGATGCCTATTAATAAGTAACTGTTTGTACTGTAGCGCTATTTTACTGAATGGATAAATTGTTTTTGGGCAGAATTCAATTTATTTGTATTGTTCTTAAAATATATTTAATTATAGTCTTTAAATGCTTAATAAATGCTTAATTTGAATGAATATCTTACCAAATTTGTAAGCAGATAATGAAAATTAGTTCTTTCCATAGCTGTGTCCTGTATATGGTATGCAATCAATGCTTTTGTAATATGAAGATTACAGTCGAGGATAACATATTTCATGCTATCTTTTCTCTGGCGGTCCAATGACTTCAACAATTTATAGCCATCACCAGCATTACTAATACGCTTGACAGTTGTCAATTGTATGCTGTGTTCACTTCTATGCGAATGTTTAAGCAATTCTTGTAAATTAAAAATTCCTGAATTTAAATGAGAGTTGTGGTGAGTATTAAGAATCTAATGATTGCTGATTAGTCACTACTTGCCGTAGTCTGAGTCATAGATATAGATAATTTTGTTCCATTGGTACCATTTAAGTACACTTATTATTGCCGGCCAATAGTTTGGCACTAAGTTAATACCATAAAACTCCGAGTACTCGTTATAACTTCTCTCGTGATTAGGAAATAGAGGTGAACTTCCAATAAGAGGTACCTATTTTTATGGGAAGATAACGTGATTCCTAAAGAGTAAATACGCGGCTTTATTACTATATTATATCGATTAAATCGAATTTCATTCATTTGGATTTGTTTCTAAACTATCAAATTCAGCACAAAAAGGCTGTCCATTGAACCATTCGTAGGACTGATAATGAAGCTGTACTTGTATTGGAAGAGAGTATTTGAGAAATTAGTTGAAAATAATTCTATTTTGAGTTATTTATATAATTATTATTTTTAACATATAAGCTTCAAATCTGTATTAAATACAAATTACTGTATATATGAATTAATTGCTTAAGAGAATTGTTTTATTTTATTAAATCTTATCTTCCAATACTGTGTGTAGTAGACCATAGATTACTGTTATGGGAAATGATTTTTTAATGGTTTTTCAGATCAAGTTTTTTTTCAGGCACGCGATAAAAATGTTTAATGAGTGATGCTGTTGAGTGATTCTCAATAAAATAAAAAATATGATACAACAAATCGAATTGAGTCATATAATGAATCATTTCGATAATTTATTCCCTCTCTAAGGCCTCTCCAGAAATAAATAAGTGATGCAGAATCTATTCAATGGATCCTTCCTGGTTTTGATCCCATCATATATCTACAGCGCTGTGCTGTCCGTACAATACTTCTGTTAAATGTCTGTACAAATGCCTATTCTTTGTGTTCATCCTCTCCAACAAAATAGTTTCCAAATGTTTTGTATCTTATTATTTTGATTATTTGAAGACTAATCTCATAGAGAATTAAGTGAATTAAGTGAGATTGACTCCAATCATAATAACTTAGTTATACATTACTGTACTGTATTATACTATATAACTATTAAAACTCAACAAAAACAAATTAACGCAAAAAAGTTAACTTCTTATCAGATTTAAATTGATTTTAAAAGTGATTTTAAATTTCAAAATAATAAAATATCGAACAAAAGCTTATTTAGTAATACCCAACATATTTGAAAACACTTCAATATAGTCAGTATAGCATTCTTTTTAACCCCAGTATAAGGGCTTTTATCCATTTAAAGCTCAAATATTACTAATGCTTTGAATTCATAATTTATAAGCTAAAGGATAGTGCAGACAATTATCTAATCTCTGGCAGAGCTGATTATTCAGTACCATGTTTTGCAAACATAGAATGAAATTCAATTACGAGACTCACTTTAATTTTCAAATATATTATGCATACCCTATAAGTATTAGAGAATGAAAGCGCAGACTTGTGTGCAAACGCTCCAAAATGAGGCGCAAGAAAGGCATAAATCCCGCGATTGAAATGAAGGCATTGCACTGTAAAGATATAGAAATCAAATCTCAAAATATGATGATGTGGTGATTCATTTTATCGATACGGTCCAGATGATGACTTTTTGACAGCTGTCTCTCTCCTCTCTCTCTTCTGTCTCTCTCTCTCTCTCTCTCTCTCTCTCACTCTCTCTCTCC
>JAQGCH010001955.1:0-13940 GCA_034699485.1 Nanhermannia elegantula
TCTGAATGTAATTTCTTGTTTAGGCGTACTTTTAGAGGATATGTCTGTACAGAAACTCCTTTGCGTTTATTTCCAGTTTTGCACGCTTTGCGTTCGTTGTGTTCGTTGTGCAGCAATACATACAACTGTTGCTTCGTATCTATGTGTGAGTCAGTTTAGAGTTAGAGTTTTCATGTTTTAAAGTACCAAAAAGTTCTGTAATAATGTTTTGGAAATAAAGTGACAAATTCACGAACGACTTAAACAACTTTAAATACATTTCCACAAAATCTAGTAAAATACGAATGAATAGTAATGAAAAACAAAGTTTAGAGAAATGAATGTCTCTATACTTGTTATACCTGTACCAGATCACTAATACTAGACTTTATGCCATCGTTTTCTATTAGTATCAATAGTTGTATGGATTTATCTAATTGTGAAACTTTGAATTAGAAGACAAAGACAATGACAACGTTAACCTGTAAAGTGCAATACCTTAATGATGTCGATCCATTTGGTGCCTGCACTCAATTCCCTGAACCATCGCGTCCACCACTGTATACCTTCAATGTGAACATACCATTAATTAATCAAATTGCAGCCATTCATCGGCTATTAAAAGCTCCGCATAGAGTAAGTCTTATAAACCCACCAAATAAGTCACTTTTTACTAAATTAAACAAAACGTTTTTCTCGTGAGAGCTTATTATTAAGAAAATGATTGCTAAATAAGAATATGATAATGATATGAATGCTGTCATAATAATAATTATTTATTATCACTATATGTCACAGTTATGCTATGCTGTGCTTTACTTATCTCTTTGTTATTCTTTGGGTGACTCGTATTCACTCATATTTATAAACATAATGAACAATAAATTAAAAATGTGAGGAATGCTTTTATGCATTGAGAACTTATGTTGCACTTCAACTGTCCAACTATTATCTGCTATTATCCATTGTCTTTGCTTAGAATGTCTGCTCCAAAAAATAGCTGTTAAGTATTTTTAATTAACAAATCTAAATGTGTACACACTTTAAATCTGGTAATTAAGCGAAAAATAGACTTTTTTTCATTTTAATAAACATATACTATGAGCCTGTGCTGCTGTAGTTCATTGACAAGAGAGAGAGAGAGAGAGAGCTTTTTTTATTTCCTTCTTTAATACATAACATAAAGTGTTGCTTACAGTGTATTAATACTTGAATATGTGTTTTAGAAAATTATTGATATTTCGTAATAAGTAATAACTAATAAGAATAGAGCAGAATTAAGTTGACTCATGTAATTATAAGAAAGTAGGAGAGTGTGTGAATTTGGTGCTAACATAATAGCCTAACATAGTAGCCTTTCTAAATATTTTTCGCTTCTCTTCCCCCTGTCATTGTGTGAAAGAAATAACGAAAGTTTGCATTGATAGACAAGCTTTAAAGATTGCAAAGTGAAGTTATATTGCCTTAAGTCAGTGGAGAATTCAGCAATAGCTTGTTCTGAGATCTTGGCCTGTGTTGCCTGTAATGCCTGTGTTGCCTGTGGGAGATTAAAGCGTTTGTATACTATGCGCCACTCTTTACTTTTCATGCCATTCAATAAATCTTAGACTTTCCTACAAATTGTAAAAATTATATTTAGATTTTGGTTTATAATTAGCCAAAAGATTTAAGTAATAAACTCATAAAAATATAATCAAAATAAGGTTAGATATGGTTTAAAACATTTATTTCAAATTCAATTTGATTCTCCTGTACCAACATTTTTGCTGAATTCAACTAAAGTGAAAGATACCGATATAATGAGGGATTCCACAAACTGGTTGACCGGTTCTAGTGTTGTAAAGTCAGTGCTGGGCCGCTGACTCCCTTTCTTGTAGACGCCCTTTGCCTGAGGGCTAACTGGAATCAATGGAATCAATAGAAGAAGAGAAAGATTTGAGTGCAAATATTATAATGGATGCAAAACTAAATCAACGCTCGCACATCTTTTTTGCCTCTGCTATATCTTTTATTGGGCTGAACGATGGGACGTTGCCTTCAGCTCATAGCAGTTTGCTTTCCGGGACTTTAAACTTTCAAGTAATTTAATGCATTGCGAATAGTGCTAAATACTAACTCCAATCATTTGACAGCTTAGAAAAGCTGCAAGACTTAACTGCAAGAGGTTTGCATTATTTACAGTTATTTTCTTCAGCTAAAAGATGAATTGGTATTGGAATTAGATATCATTGGTTTGTGTTTCGAATTCCTTTCTAACCAAAGTCAATAATACGATGTAGAAATGATTAAGAACGCAAACTAACCGATTCCCTTAAATCTATATAAAAGTTATGTCTGGAATTTAGCAGAACTTATTTGAACAATAAGAACACACCTTTTATAAGAAAAGCTATTTATCTTTTTAAAAATCAATACATTGATAATTATTCATATTTTGTCATTAAAATCCTTGTCTGGCAATACATTTAGTTTCTATATTACGACTCTTTCTGCTACCTTTTAGTTGATAAAAAAAACTCATTAAAACAGAATTATATGATATTTAAGTAATAAAAAATATTGCGCAACTTATTTCCTCCCAATCTTTTTTGAATATGTATAAAAAATTAGTTTATGGTTAAACCTATACAGGATTCGGGCAATAAATTAACTAAACTCTGATTTGTTGATATCCTTGCCGTAGTATAGCTAACGAGCAATTTTTTCAACTTTATCTTTTTTATTACAATACAAAAGTATTAGTAAACAACAGAATTAGATTGCAAAAGATAAATGCATTTGTTTAGTTTAATTTCACGATAAACCACTTTGATATGAGATTTGAAAAAACAAGTAAATTGACTTTTTCTCTCATTTTCAATATCTGTTTTTCATATTTTCAATCATATTTGAATTGTAAAAATTTCGATGCATTTTATATTAAAAATGATTGGAATTTATTTTTTCATTTATTTACTAATTTTTTTCTTTTATAAATTTTTTAATTGTCTCCAATGAAATAAAAGAATACTTTTAATTGATTTTTAAGCTTAACAAAACAAATTAACACCGCTTTATAATAATATGATTGAATTTTTTTTCAAACCATTAATTAATTATCAATCAATGGTTAACTATTTCAGACATGCTGTCGAAAAAAGTTTTAATTGAAGTTCAATTATCAAACTTTTCATTTGCCAACTGATGAAAAATTTAATGTTATTTAAAATATTTGATGGATATTTTGCACAATTAAGCTATTAATCTATTATCTAAACTAAGATAAGCAAAAGTTCTACAGTAAGCCATTCAAAAGATATCTTCAATCTTTACAGCATTTATTCAAGACATTAATGAGTACCTTATTATATAAAAATCAAGTCTAACTCACTCTTTGGGCGCTTTAATGCTTAAAAAGCAAGGTTTTCATGTGTAGGGTATAAAGTGTTGAGGTATACACAATTTTAACTTTATTTTAACCTATATTTTGGGAGTTTTCACAAATCTTTTTTAATTGAACAAATTATTTCAAAATAAAAGTTTTATTCAATGAATTATGAATTAAATATTGAATACAGGAGCATATCATTCAATCACAATTAAGGAGCGGTTACTCGAAGCTGTACTGTATTTGTTTTTTACTGACTAAATCTTATTTTTGATTGAATACTACTTTTATTTTCCTCATTTAATTTCCGTTACTTAATATTGGTTTCAAAATTTGATAATTTATTTTTTATCTTTTTATAGTTGGATGACTGCGCCTTACAGTTATACAAGTACGGCAGTGATAATAATGAATGTGATTACGCTAATTATCTGGATTTGGAGGCAACAATCGATGAACAATCCGAGGAATTCGAAGGGTTTTCATTAAAGTGAGTTATGTTTCGCAATGCTATAAAACATTAATTACTAGTATACTATGTTTTGCTCTATTAGAAAATTAATTAATAGTTGTGTAAAAAGCATTTAATGTGATGATTAAGGACTTGAACACAAGTTTATAACTATATTGATGTTAGTGTGCTCTGACTTAAGAAGAAGTTTTGTCATATTTGGTAATAACTTATGTGTTCACAAACAGCATAAAAATCTAAAGAAACTGCATTTTTTTATTACTCACATCCTATTAGTGTCCCAAAGCTATGACACATAGAATTATGAAAAATGATGATTAATTTCAAAAAATTATTGGAATGCCATCTCTTATAAATCTCTTCTCCAGTTCGAATTCAAACCTATGAAAACTTAAAACTGATAACAGAAAAGACAGCTTTGATAAAAACTTGAATGATTTAATTTATTTTTGAAAACTATTCCTTAAAGAATTTTCATTCAGACATTCAGAACATACAAATAGAAAATTAATTAACCCCAAAAAAATTTAATGAGATAATTGTGAAAGTTTTAATTAACTAAAATTTAGAGTTTGTGAAGCGGTTTCATAATAATTTATTAAAATTTAATTAACTTCTTTGGTAGTTATGATCGACAAAACATTAGTTTTACAATTAATTTCTTGAAACGAAAGTTGATTTGATGGCTAATCATTTAGATTTCAAGTACGAGCCTATGCGTCATCAACTTTATGCGTTTCTAAAGAGAATTCTATTTCTAATCGAAAGTTATTTTACCGGTATATACCTGTACTATATTACTACAGCACTAGTGCTTGTATTGATAAATTTATTTTAAAGTGAATAACTTTGTCTCTCTCACTGTCTCTGTCTGTCTGTTTGTCTCTTCCCCTCTGACAATAAAATTACGACCAATTAATGTCGTTTGGTTTGGTTCTCATGATATTAATTTTGCTGAGTTTCGTATAAATAGGTTGAAAATACTTAAACACGAATAGGTTTAGAGAATAAATTATAATAATTATGAAAATGCTCAAAAAAGCTCGACATAAGTAATTTTGACTGAATATTTAGAATTAATAATTATATCAATAACTAATGAGCGTGTAATTGAATTTTAATGTGTCATTTGCTTCTACAGTGGTGTATGAATGGCAAGGGTGGAGTTTCAACAATTTTCGATTGCATTTCACCCATTTTGCTATCAATTTTAAAATTCTTTTCAAAGATATGCTGAAATTGTTCACAAATTTTTCTCGAAGAATGTTAGCCACCAATAAGTATTGTATTGTCAAACTTCAAGGTTGTTCAGCATTTTGTAATGATTACAATTTTTGAAGGCAACGGCAACTTATTAAGAAGTGCCAAACCCTCACTCTTTTGACCCAAATATATATAACACATACTTTAAATAAAAAAGTTTGATGTCTATCCGCAAAGTTATTGCTATTATTTGTCAGCGAATTAGTTATGATAATAATTATGCAAAAATCATTTATATTAAAAACTAGTGGCAAATAAAAAGCAGTTCAAATTTGGTTTAGTCTTATCTTGTCTTAAAAAATAAATTATAAAATTGAAATATGTGTTCGACAAAATTTATTGTTTTTTAATCAATAAACAGGTAATCAAATGATGGAGTTGTTGATTAGGGTATGCATATATCCATTATAGCCATAATTAAATTTTTTTATTGGCTAATAATTTAGTTCGCGGGAGAATTATATGCATAATTTAAAAACCATTTTACTGCACTCGTATTAATTGACTTCAACTCATTTTTTCAAATCGGATATACTGTAGAGCAGAAACTGTTAAATTGAAGCGTAATTTTTTAAACTTCTGGCGTTCAACTTCTTTTGTTGAACTGTTCTTATAATCATTTATGAATGTCTTTTATTCAATGCCACATTAGGCACGCTTTGCTTTTTAATGGAGCAATATTTTCATCCTTGGATGCCATACGATATTTGCTTTTTTGTTGTATACATTCTTATCTTAAATCACTTTTAACTATCTTTTTGATTTCCAAAATCTTTCTTGTGTTCAGCTATGACTCAAAAATTGTGAACAATATAATACTGTATTTATCGCTTTATAAAAGAAAATTTCAAAATAACTAAACAATTAGCTATTCTACCGATTTGAACGTTTTCTCGTTCCTATTCATTCAAATCATAGCTTTTATTCTCACAATTAGTTTGAGAAAGTATTGAGTTTATGAGAACGAAAGTTTATTTTTGAGAAAATTGTTGTGTAAATTATTTAATGACTTGATTTCTTATTCAGGATAAACGTAAAAACCAAACTTTTGTCAGTTTATAAAATCAAAGCAAATGATTCATTGATTGCTTAGAGTACATAAAAAATATTTAGAATTTTCCGGTTTGATAATAAATTTTTAGGAAATATTTAAAGCGTTACATAATTATTAAGCATCTATTAAAGCAAGTGTAGGATGTGATGGCATGTGAAATATGTGAGTTTTACAATAAGTTATTTTAAAAATTTCAATTCACTCCATTCCTATTCAACTAAATCTTTGCTCAATTTTTTGCATTTCAAAGACTTAAATCACTGAAAGTGATTGTCTTTATTTATATAGTGATTGTCATAAATAGGTTGACATCAGTAGTCACTCATTGCTCAGGGCATTGATCACTAGTTATTTGAAACACTAATTGTTAGAGTATATACTCTTATTTTTCTGGCTTATGTCTCCACAAATTGCATTCTGTTTTTTGGCCCAACACATGCTGTAATGCCTCTGGCGTACAAAGTGCGGAATGTGTGTATTGTCTATGGTTCATCACACCACTCACACCACTAGCGTAACATCAATACATTTGAGATTCGCATACCATCATCTCATCATGTTTCTCGTCCAACAGTCTCCATCACAATTCCGCTTTGATTATCGTGCTAAGTGTTGCGTGTTTTCATGCATCAACTATAGGCGCAATCAAAGGTCTACAGATAGTAGAATGCAATTTATAATAGGCTAAGGACTCTATGCCAATACTCTTATTTATATATCTCTTAATATCTCGCATTCGGAGCCACATTTCCACATCTTCTTTCAATAAAATGCGCATTTATTATATGTTAGATTCACTTGATTTGCTATTTCTATACCTGTATATTAGTCTATGTGTGCATTTTCTGTACTTTAACAAAAATTGACTTTTGAATTGCCCACAAATTTCAATGTCGGTCTTTGAGTTTTTGGGACTTTAAAGCCGCAACTTTTAGATACCATTTCTTGTGTTCATCCATCCTTTTTATGTTCAAGAATTTTTTCACCAACAATAAAATTCGTTGTTGCGTGAGTTGCTTTGCAACTTTTTTTTAGTGATCTATACCTCCTGTGATTTCACTTCAGTATTTCTATCGAATTATCAGTCGGTGAAGCAAAGCAAAGAAATTTAAGTCTTCTGACGATTTGCAAGAAAGAATTCGCTCTCACTCACCAACACTTGAAAACACTTTCGCATTTTTATAAAAACTTGACCCACTAGTTTCATATAAAGCTACAAATACACCAAAAATTCCATATACTGTACATGTACTGGTATAACATCAACTTATATTTTAAGTTAGAAATTATATTTCGAGTCCCAGTGATTCGGTTCAAATTTTCAATTCATTTTAACTCTTCAACAATAATTTTTTTTTGTTTAAATATCAAAATTATTTGATTCACTTTTTTTTATTTAATTATTTAGATTTTCATCAAAATGTCTGAAATTGTTTTTTATTTTTAATAGTAATTAATTTTCACCCATGAAATGTGAATAAAAATTTCAGCTTTTGTTAAATTATGAGTAAAAAAACTTTGACATAAAAGAAATTATATTTTAACTGATTTCCAACTACTGTACAGAATAGAAAACTTTAGGACTTTTATCACTAAAATCTATTAAATCCTAAAAGAACTTGAATTACTGTACATTGTATACAATACTATTCATATAATGCAAAATAGGGTAAAGAAAAACATTATGTAATATTGGGTTAACTTATTTCTCACATTCTGATCTTAAAGTCTATTTTAGTCTTAGATTTATATTTTTAAAATACTTGGACTGCACTGATATGAGTCTTGTGTGAAACGATTCTAACATATTGTATAACTTACTAGATTTAAGCGATAACTAGACCCATAACTTTGTAATAAATTCTACTTTTAATGCATTGCGTAAAATAAGAAATGAGTGCCGATCATGAAATACAGCAAAAATGAGGTTATATTAATTGCCGAAAAATTCGAATTTTACCACTTTTTCCTACCAAATGTTGAAACCTGGTGCAGGTGCAAGTCCTTTCACACTTTCTTAAATATAAAAATGCAATTCAATTAATGTGTGTTATGTAATGTTTTAATCAAATTTGCAAAATTATGCGTTTATTTTAAATATTATAATATTTTATTTTAAATATTCAATAAACTTCAGATTGAAGTTCTGAGGATCGTTTAGTTTTGTCATTCAAAAAGTCATGGCTTTTGTGATAACATTGAACCCAATTTCTGTGACTAATTCTAACAATCATTTTGAATATCCATCACACAGTTGAATGCTTTTTATATTCTAAAATACTTTGATTTATCGCCTTATATAAGATTATTATCCTCAGCAAGAATTCTATATACTGGTAAATATGTATATTAATAATAAAATTTTGTTTTTGTTTATTGATTATACAGTAATTAAGTTCTTTGATTTAATTTTTATACCAAACGCTTAAATTAAAAATAAAACGGATGGCAAACAGAGAATAGGGAAATGCGATAAAACTTAGCTTCAAATATATTTTCACAAACAAAATAATTTATTTTCGATTAATTGATTGACAATTGATTAAAAACTTGTTATTTTAACTTTAGCCGCAAGAATGCTGTCATATTACGAACTCAACTTTCAGTTCGAGTCCATGCAATCATAGGTAAGAAAAACTATTTTTATATAAACTGTAAACAGATTCCACTTTTATTTAATGAATTAATAATTAATCTATAATATAATTTGGATTATTGCACACCACTGCGTAGTCTTAAAATTCTTTCTTAATCTTATTTGAAGGCTTTCTAAATAATGAATGATTACTACACTCTGATAATGAAAAATCTAAAAAAATAGTAAACTCGTTGAAACTTTGAAAAGTGGATATCTAAAAAAGCACAAACGTCTTTGTCTTGTCGGTTGTAATTTAGTTAAAATCCGAAAGACCGACAGCCCAAGCAATGGGGCATCGGTGTAACCCAAGCACAACTACAGTGCATTTTTTCTCAACCATTTTTAACTAGAACTCTGTGATTAGAGATGAATATGCACTGAAAAAGATACGATATGTTTTTGTATCTCAATTCTCGAATAAGACACAATACTCATCAAAAACTAAATCAGGAAAAGGCGGATTCTCTCCATTGATATTTAATGCATTACATTAGATACTTCCGGGTACTAATAGTCTAACTGGTATGCGATGTAAGTTATCCTTTGACGAAGAGGTAAAAGAAATTAAAGCAGTAAATTGTATTTTTACTATATCTCACATGTAAATCATTTGATAGGTCAAGGATAGCATACCATAATTAGGCTAAACATGATTTAATATCTATGTAAGTGATAAAAACTTACAATAGAAGAGACCCTATTGTAACCCTATTGTAAATTATGGAAAATTAGATTTTCTCATTGGGATCTCATTCATGATAAGTACTTTGCAGTAGAGGTTGGGTAAAGAACACCAGATTAGCTGATTGCTGAATAATAAGTTACACTTTCTTACGCTTCATTTTTGTATGATATAAATATGAAAGAGATAGAGATAAACATGTCACTGATATATATTTCTATTCTCATTTCCAATTTATAAATAGCTCTCTCGTGAGAATAACTAATAAAATGATCGTTTGTGTCCCTTTTGTTGTAATAACAACGAGGATCAAGTTTCAAAAAAGAGTTGCCGTAACTCTTCATACCAAACAGAGCTCTTTTAGCTTTCAATTAATTTGATTTGAAGCATTCTTTTGTGATGCGCGAGGCGAGGATCAAATAATGCCTTTTAGTGGACTTTATTCCACTGCATTTATTCCAGAGCATTGGCCGGACGTGCCCTACTCTCTATTCCTTACTCCCTATTCCATTCTTCTAATAAGTTTCTGTTATGAAAAAGTATGAAAAAGAGATTTATTAGGAAATATAAGTAGAAACTTCTCAGGTTCTCAAGTGCAGCTCAGGTGGGGGTGTATTAAGGATACCACTTCTACAAAACGATGGGTTGATTATGGCTGCGGGATCTATAATGTCAAACCATTTACTATTAAAAAAGTTAAATTTTGGGTGCGACTGATGATGAGATTTACTGAATCTTAAGTTACGAAAAATATTATTGCGAACAAGTTGTAAAAAATGGTGCGATAATACCTCTTAAAAGACTGGCATTCTATAAGTATATAAAAGTGTAATTGAGAGGGGGATGACAATCAGTAATGATGGAGGGTTTCAAAGCATATACCAGTAACTGGTCATTATAGGAATATTTTCACTATATAGTCAAAAAATACTCGGTTCTGATCAACTTTTCCAGTTTCAGGTATCAAATCTTGAGATCTAATGAAACAAAAGAATTTAAATTAAGTTAAAGTTAAACTATTGATCTTTAAATTACTTTCGGTAAATGGCAAGTTAGTGCCTGTTTTGTTCATTATATACTTGAAAGTGTTATCTAAAAAGCACTATCAAAAAAGTGTTAATGTCTATACTTTATATATCATTTGAAGTATTAAACCAGTACTTGTATACCTCATAATAGAAAAGGCTATAATTGATAAGTCATAAATTGTAAAGAAAAAGGCGACTTATAATTCGCTTCATATAAATCAAACTCAGATCAAAATAGTTTCTCATTTCATACATTATGAACAAATTTTTAACCTTTTCATACCTTTTATGCTTTTATGTGAATTTCAATATTAATTTATATGCCATTAAGAGCTGAGAAAATAATAAAAATAACGCAAGAATGGGAACTCTGGAAACTTATTCATAGGAAAATAAATGAAAGATAGTTAATGATAACATTGAGATAGTTTAGCACCAGGTGTTTCATTTCACTAATTTCAAAATCATGGCGTATTTCTCATTTATTACTAGAAATTAATTAAAAATAGCGTCTTATTTAAAACAAATAAAATAGTGGAAGCAATTTATCTCAACCCAAATATTAGTATAATCAACACTAACAAGTAGTAACCACTGTAACCTTATAAGCCTTATATACAGGACTTGTATATTAATAATTATTTATCGATAGTCTAAATTTATTTAAGATTCATTTATTTTACTCAACTTTCAAATAGTTTCAAAATGCTTTAATCACTTTTTTCTTATTTGCCAAACTATAAAGTAAACGAACAACTTTTATAAGGAATTAAATTTGAAACTCATAAGAAACAGTACAGTACTTGTATCAGTAACAGAATACGCTTGCATCAAATTTTATTGGCTGTAGCTCTAACTCATTTGAAGCATTTGCAAGATTTCGAGCCTCCAAATGACCTCAAACATGTACTTCTCGTGCACTTCTACTTTAGCTCTATCCAAAGCTTCCAAGTTTATGGCTTATTGCGAGCTATCTTAATAAATATAGTAATATATTATTAAACAATTATTATTATTTCAAACATTTAAATAATAAAACAAGAGTTATGAGTCTTCAATTTTAGATTAAACGTGAATTTATGAATAATTGAAGAAACTTATTATGTAAATGCTTTTCAGATGTTTTACTTTTATAATTACGTACCGTTTATTACTTTAGTTTAAAATCTTTAGAGTCCTTAAGCAATAAGGAAAATCTCTTTGCGTTAACTCTTTCTGTTGTGTATTTTTTATGTAAAAAACTTTATTATTGATTTGTGTTTTGCGCAACAGAATCAAATCAAATAAAGCTGTAGTTGCTATAGAGTTCTCCAAAGTTGTCCATAGCTAGCATTCACAGTATAATATATTAATTTAGAGTTGATCTGATACTTACGTATAAGTTTATTAAACTCTTGGCATTTCTCTAAGACTTTTCAAGATTCATGTTGTGAATGAAGGGAAGCGCATATATTTGGATTGAAAGTTTGTGACAGTCCGGCAATTAGTTTTTAAATTATATTCTCTAGAAATTAATTTTTTTCTTAATTTTTTTCTTGAAAAGAAATATTTCATACAATAATAATCCTATAATTTGGTAAAAAAGGATATAATTTAATATAATTCAAAATTTTGATTCGGTAGTGTATGTGTTGGCGCTTGAATTCTCATAGAACCTGCAAACCATTGATTATGATTACTTGTTTCGGTGATAACATTTGATATAATGAACCCCAGCCAACAAAAGAGTTATGACCATTTCTCTTGTGCCCAATAATTTATTTTAAAGTACAAACACTATATAAAAATTTATATCTCAAGTATATTTATGTATAGATTATATGTATTGTAGCATTTTTTCTGTTGCTGAATAGAGAAACTATTAAATTCGAGTGGTCGTGATTTAAGAAGAGCTTTATTTTCCCTCAAACAAATATTTCAGGTATGCGTTTATACGAATAGCTTCAGTAAACAATTTTTTATATTAAAATAAAGAAAGAATAGTTGAAGTTTTTTGAGATTCATCTCATATCTAAATGCAGTAAAATTTTATGCAATTTTATGTTGTTGTATAGGACGACAAAGATCTAGTTCACGAATTTGTGCAAAATGATGGACTCGCTTGTCTGATCAAAGTTGGCTCTGAAGCGGATCAAAATTATCAAAACTACATCTTGAGAGGTAAAAAATAACGTTTTTTTAACCATAAATTACTAACTTGTATCAAACATTTTGTTCGTAAATCACATAAATAAAGCTTTTTGTTCAAATCAAATATATTTCAATTAGTATTTGTTCTTTGTTGCGATAGTTTTATTTCTGAAACCACTATTTATACTCAAATCTTTTCTTTACGACGCTATTATACAGCACTTGGACAAGTAATGCTTTACGTCGATGGCATGAACGGTGTCATTGAACATAATGAAACTGTTCAATGGCTCTATACTCTTATCTCTTCACAGGTAATTTAAATTTAAAAACGTCACGACTTATTTTGCGCAATTCAAAGCATAAAAAGATTAATTTGATGTTTTTTATGCTAAAAATGTAATGTTATGTCTACTCTTTTAATTGTTTGATTATTATTATTTTTATTACAGTATCGCTTAGTCGTAAAGACAGCTTTGAAATTACTTCTAGTATTTGTAGAATATGCGGACAGCAATTGTTTATTACTTGTGAGCTCTATTGAAACAGTAGATTCAGAAAGAGGTAAGAGTTTAACGATTGCATGTCTGCGCAAATACTTGTTTTTTCTCAAACGCTTACTGGTATTTCCGCTGCACCCCTTTCGCAGGTGCAAAGCCATGGACTAATATAATGAACATAATGAATGAAAAAGATTCGGCTGACATAGAGTTACTCATATTTTCGATGACACTCATCAATAAGACTTTGAATGGAATTCTGGATCAGGACACGTATTACGATGTCAGCGATGCTATTGAGGAACAGGGAATGGAGAGAATAATACAGCACTATATGTCTAAACAGGGAACTGATCACGACTTACTTCAACAGTTTCGTACATATGAAGCAGTATTAAGGCATGAAGACGGAGACGATGACGGCAGGGGTTTGCCAGCAGAGTCTCAGAGATTAGTGCCGCGCAGTCGTAGACAAGGCTTAGGACCTGATGAAGATCGAAGAAAAAGTCGACGACATTCTTTTGGGACATTACCATCAGTAGGAGGCGGAGGATTAAAGCAACAATTCATAAACAAAACAAACAAATGCGAGGAAAGCCTTCCTTCGTGGCAGAAAAAAGTGCTCCAACAGACTGAACAGTTCAACAAAAAAATTTACAATTCAAACACTAACATAAATTCTAGTATTGTCACCACTGCTTTCGATGACATCACACCTTCTTTACGAAAAAGAAGAGAAAGAGATGCGCGACAAAAAAGTTTTATTAAAGAACAAGAAATTAATAATCAGAGGTCGAGTATATCTTCATGTAGTAGTGCTGACTCGT
>JAQGCH010001956.1:0-13938 GCA_034699485.1 Nanhermannia elegantula
CAAAGCATTTTCTGAATAATGTTAAATGAAGTTTGGCTAATTTAATAAAAATAATTAAACTACATTTAACTATATTAATTAATAAGTTAGCATGTCAATTTTATAATTTTTATATAATTCATTCAAAGCTAAAAGTTTACAAACTATTTGATCGCTTAATTGATTTAAAAAAATTATAAGTTAATAGCAAAACAAATGGTAAATAATTTTTGAAAAAATCACTTTGTAAATTATATTTTTTAAATAATTGTAATTTATTAACACTTGTTTTTGTTCAACAAATATTTTCATTCAATTTTATATTAATTGAAATAAAAATTATTAAAATGTTAAAAAAATATTTGAAAACTAAAAAAGACTTGAAGACTAACCAAGGAACTATTCCCAATACCAATTATTACAAAAAATAATTTTTTAACTCCATAATGATTGGTATAGAGAAATTTTTTATCACCAATTGATCGGTGATGCTCACTTCACTTTTACCTATACAATTTTTTAAATTTATTATTAACTGCAATATATCGAATAACCAATTGCCTCAAATCATACCTTCATGATTGAGCTCATCATACCGAGTAAAATGATACCACACTTGACCAAATCACCATCGGGAGTTTGTCAGAGGTGGCCAGGGAGGATATGGTTAAGTGTGGTATCATTTTACGAGGTATGATGAGCTCAATCCTTGAAGGTATGAATCCATTATCGAGTTTTAAAACTTATTTTTTCAAATGCTTAGGAATCAATTAAAAACTGATGATAAACAAAAAATTAACTGTAATTTATGTTTAAGGGTCAGCAACACTCAGGAGGTTCTGGTTCTGGCGGCGGTTCCGGCAATGATAAGGACGCCAAACGTCAGAAGAAGGAGAGACCGGTCGCACCGCCGCCGCCAACAGTCAGAGGCCGCAGAAGAAAAGGTGGTAAAGGACCTGAAAGTGCGTCTAAATTGCCTTTAGTGACACCGCACGCCAGATGCCGACTAAAATTACTTAAATTAGAGCGCATTCAAGACTGGCTTCTCATGGAAGAAGAATTCCTGAAGAACTGTAACGCGACTATCAATGCAAAGCTCGACAAAGAAGACAATGTCGATGAAGAACGCAATAAAGTCGATGACTTGAGAGGTCTCACACTTTTGATTTGTTGATTTGGGTTTTGATCCACTTTTTAAAGTGTTGTTTTACTAATCAGTCATTTTTTGTATTTTTGAAGTTTTTGTATATTAATTATTGATTTGAATTAATTTTAGATTCAATTTTATATAAGTTTTGTGTAGTTTTTTAGAATTAATTGATTTAAGAATTTTGTAATCTTCGAGAATTGGGATTAGTCTTCAGGAATCATAAGTTTGAAGGTTTTATATTGTTATCAATTGGTTTTGTTAATTAATTTCTATTTTATTTTAATTTCGGTTATTATTTAATTGAGTTTAAACCTTAAGTGACTGATACATAAAATATTTTCCATTTTCTTATAACACATTATTCAAGTTTATTAACTCAATAATTCATTTTGTGATTAATTATTTTGGACTCATTTTTAAAAAATTAATTTTATATTTGATAAGAGATTTCAAAACTGAAGTTCGTTTTAAAAAACATTTTCCAACATTTAATTTAATTTCGTCAAAGTTTACGATTAGAAGTTTTTTACATTAATTTAATTCATTTAATTGACTCAATAATTAATTTAAATTTGTATTTAACCTTCAGGTACACCAATGTCTGTGGGAAACCTCGAAGAGATCATAGACGACAATCACGCTATAGTCTCAACATCTGTTGGATCCGAACATTACGTCTCAATCCTTTCATTTGTAGATAAAGAACAATTAGAGCCAAACTGTTGTGTTTTACTTAACCATAAGGTTCACGCAGTGGTGGGTGTCCTCAGCGATGACGTCGACCCTATGGTTAATGTAATGAAACTGGAAAAAGCGCCTCAAGAGACGTATGCAGACATCGGAGGTCTTGACCAACAGATACAGGAGATTAAAGAGAGTGTTGAACTGCCGTTAACTCATCCCGAATATTATGAAGAGATGGGTATTAAGCCCCCCAAAGGTGTTATACTATATGGTCCGCCCGGAACCGGAAAGACTTTATTGGCCAAAGCGGTGGCCAATCAGACTTCGGCCACATTTTTACGTGTTGTGGGCTCTGAACTGATTCAGAAATATTTAGGCGATGGCCCGAAACTGGTTCGCGAACTGTTTCGCGTTGCTGAAGAACACGCACCCGCTATTGTCTTCATTGATGAGATCGATGCGGTCGGCACCAAGAGGTTGTGCACATTCTTTTTATTTTACATATATGTTAGGCTTTTGTTTCAAAGTTAACTATGTTTTTAATTTTTCGCTTGACTTTAATTTGATTCTGCGTTTGAGCCGTTGATAATGTTTTACAATATATTTTGATTAAGATATGACTCAAATTCTGGCGGTGAGCGAGAAATACAGCGAACAATGTTAGAACTTCTCAACCAATTGGACGGTTTTGACGGTCGCGGAGATGTCAAAGTGATTATGGCCACTAATCGTATCGAGACCTTAGACCCGGCGCTCATAAGGCCCGGAAGAATAGACAGAAAAATCGAGTTTCCATTACCTGACGAGAAGACGAAGAGACGCATCTTTAATATTCATACGGCGCGCATGACTTTGGCAGAAGACGTCGATTTCAATGAGTTAGTGTTAGCTAAGGATGACTTGAGTGGAGCGGACATTAAAGCCATTTGTACTGAAGCGGGTCTTATGGCTCTCAGAGAAAGACGAATGAAAGTCACCGCTGAAGACTTCAAACAATCTAAAGACAGTGTACTTTATCGTAAAAAAGAAGGAACTCCTGAAGGATTATATTTATAATCGATTTAATTTTGAAATTTGTTTGATTTATTATTTTATATCCACTCAAAAGATTTCTGTGAATTCATCATTAATTTAAAATAAATTTTTTCTCAATTATTGTGACGTTTTTTGACTAAAATAACTAATAATTTTGCATATTTTTCATGTGTTTATTTAATTTCTTTAATCTTTAATAACAATCTTTATTTTTAATCCAATTTTAGTTTAGGTCTAGTTTTAAGTAAATCTAATTTTGAATTAAAATAAGACTTTTCTGAAAGCGAAATAATTTTAAAATCAAATATAAATTCAAATATTACAAATATAAGCCTAAAACCCATTTGTAATAGTGTTTATTTAAAAATAGAATGATTGCAAGATATTTGGTTCCCTTTTATCACTTATATAGAATATATGCAAAACAATTTGGTACAAATAAAAAGCTGAACACAACCGAATGCAACAAAAAGCAACTAAAAAGGTATAGCAAAGGGCCAGTTCTTATGCTTATTAATTCCAAACTGAGCCCAAGTGTTGTTTCTCCAGTCTTTGTTGAGAGCATTAATAGATGCAATTTCTGCGTCAGTCATATCAAAGCCAAAAATATCGATATTAGCGATGATTCGCTCTTTCGTAGCACTCTTTGGAATAACAATAACTCCTCTCTGTGTCTGCCATTTGATGCAAATCGCAGCCGGACTTACGTTATACTTCTTCGCCAAGTCCTTAATCAATGGTATGTCAAGCGGTGAAGTGGTGTTCTTTTCTTCTGCAGTTCCAGTTCTGGCCAGTGGTGAATATGCGGTCACTTCAATACCTTTTTCGCGACACCATTTCAATAGCTTTGCTTGATTTAGATATGGATGACATTCCACCTGATTCATGACTGGAACTGTTGAAGAATTCTTTATCAGATCATCGATCTGTTCAGAGTTGAAGTTTGACACTCCTATAGATCGAGTCAAACCTGTTGGCAATCAAATTATGATTAAATATCTGTTTTATAGACAATCACTTGAACTTTGTCTCATTTTTTTATCTCATTTTTCTATTTGTCTGTATGCTATAATTTTTATGTTGGAGAATGTCTTAAGGAATTAAATACCAGTGCAGTAGTTATGAAAGTTGTTTTTTAATTAAATCTTTGATAAGTTTTAGCTCTTCTGTTGGTCTTTGTATAACGTTTATCAGTGAGAATACAGATTAGAAATTGTTTTTATACTAAAATAGCTTTTTCAATGAAGGGCTTTATTCCTGATTATAAAATAAAAAATTTTTATACAGTCTGACCTCTATTTTAACAACTCTTCAGTGTACATGTTTTTTTCTAAAATTCGACTATGAGCTAAAATTTTCCTACAAAAATTAGGTTATTTTAATTGTAAGTTACTTAGACAAACCCCTTATTATAATTAAAATTGATTTTCAAAATTTTTATATTTTTAATATTTTTCAAAGTTTATTATAAAATATGAATTTTGATGAATCCCTGACAAAAATGAATTCTGAAATCATAGAATTGCTAAAATTGAAACTGTGGGTCTATTACTATAATCGGGGTTTAACTGAGAAGCAGATTAGAAGTTGTTTTTTAAATAAAATAGAGTTTACATGAGAAGGACATTCAATCCTGATTATAAAATATAATCTCATAATATTTTTTATGTTTTAACCTAAAATTTTGAAATGAAACAGAAATCGATTGCATTACTGATAGAAAATTCCTTGTATTATAAAATGTTTTCACTTACAAAATAAATAAATAAATTCCTCTTTAAAAAAATGATTATTTCCTAAATTAAAGCGAATTATAACTTAAAAAATATGAAATCATAAAATACCGGCTTTTTTAATGTCTTCAAATTCTTTCCAGACATCGATCAACTTAATGGACTCATCGAACAGGCACTGACCGTTAGCATCTTGAGGATAAAAGTCATCGTCCACTTGCTTGAGAGGTGTCGGCCAATGAATCAGCAATAGATCCAAATAATCAAAGCCTAAATTCTTAAGACTTCTCTTTGCACTCTTGGTGGGTCTGCCCTTCCCGTGCCAGTTGGGCCACACTTTGCTGGTGACAAACAAGTCTTCGCGCTTTACTTTTCCATCTTTAATGGCTTCGTGAAGAGCTTTTCCCACTTCGTCTTCATTCTCATAAAAGTCGGCGCAATCGAAATGTCTATACCCGGCGTCGATCGCAATCCTGACCACATTCTCGACCACTCCCGGAGGCGCTTCATAAGTACCCAAACCTATAACAGGTAATTTATTTCCGTCATTTAATCGAACGACTGGTACTTTTGCTGCAATTGATGCCATTTTCTCTCTATTGAACAGAAAAACAAATTTTGTTTTACTTCAAAAGTAATGCTAAATAATCAATGAAATGAAAAGGACTTATAAAATACACGTTATTTCTCAATAAGAGCTCAAATTCTTCAACAGTTCTTCAACTAGCAGTCGAAAGACTTAATCCTTGAAAAATAGGAAGAGCCCTGTTTATAATAGTTGCGCACAAATAGAGTATAAGTAAGATATTTATGATGTCAATCGACCGAAATATATTATAATACAGCACAAAGTCAAGGATAGTGAGAGTTCTAATAGCATTGTGTGTTAGATGTTTCGAATAACGATCACGAATATTAGTTATGTGTGTCGAATGTCCCACATCTACGTCTATTACCAGCCTTGAAGTCTTATAGTTTCACAGATATACTACTTTTTGGCCTCAATTTTAGTTATACGGCTTCGTATTCAATGCCATATATTACTGCTTATGAAAAGACTAGTCTATTATATGGAAGCATCAAATTTCTAAATAGAGAACCTATTTATATATTAGACTGGTCTTTATATAATTTATAACTGAGGCTTACAGTGTTTATGACTTATCTCTCTTATTTATAGATAATAAATGCTGACGTCTATGTAATTAATTCAATAAATTTTTTTAGATGTTATCGAAAAGGCTCTATTAATAATTTTTATAATACTTTTACTTTTACATCAAATGACTAAATTATTTTCATTTAATAACTTACTTATTATATCTCGAAAATGGATCGGGAGGTAAAAAGCGATGTTTTGTTGGCAAATAAAATTTAAAGCATAAAGTGATTTACATAATAAATTGTAATTTACTTAGATCAATGAAAGGTTAAAAACCAACACCATCCTCACTTTTCACTATGTCTCTACTCGTCCCATAATTCTAATTAAGCAATAACTCCTTAATAATAATAATTCCTAACCTAACCTAAGCTAACCTAACCTGACCTAATTAATAAAGACAAACTTAGGGCTATCGCTTATCGTAGACAAGTATCGCGTAACCTAACCAAACTAATTGTATCGTTGATTAACAACAAATAACAATTAGTTTGGTTGGTTAGAATAGAAAATAGTGAACCACTATTTAGTAAAAGTTTTATTAAATTTATTGATTTAAGAGAAAACTAAATTAATTAAATAAAGACTTTTTCTCGAGTCTTCTTTATCAGGGATTATATGAACTTAAGTTCATTGAATATGTAAATATTTAACCTAAGGCTGATTTGATGAGCTCAGTGGCTTAGGTGTTTGCTCGTAATTGAACACGAGCTACGTAGTTCACTCAGTAGCTGTGTGTTCGATTCTAACTGTATGCCAAAAAGAGTTTTTCTAATGCTTGCATAGACTAAAGCAGCCCAATTTAGTGTACTCTAGACCAGATTAGTCAGAGGTAGTCAGTGTTTTACAGTCAATCTGATTCACACAATCCTAATTTGGCATAAACCGCTTTAATACCTTTGAGTCGGAAAAGCGGTATATAAACGTATAAACATGTTATATATCTAAAAATAGTTTAAAATTTGAAACCTGATCTTTATATTTCCCACATTTAGTGAAGATTCCTGTCTGAACTGAAATGTCCAAATTTTTCTTACACTTCTTCTGATATATATATGAAAGATCATATTCGCATACCTAACGAGGGATAGTGACTCTTCAAAAATGATTACTTTATAATTTAATTGGCTGCTCAAAATCACTAAAAGCCTCTAAAATATGTTTATTTATGAGATGGCATAGAAAACCCCAATATTTGAAACATTAAAGTGTGGCTTTTCTTTATCAATATAATCCTTCATATCTGCTTCATATGTATCGGATGATTAGCCTCGCTTTCCTTTAACTTCCAGCTTCGCCCCTTTGAAGACTAGTTAAAGTTCAATGATTTGTTCACTCCTGAAGAATGCCGCAGAGGTCATAACTGATACCATTTCAATGCATGAATGGCTTTGAGTTTGGTCTCTGTTTCGAAATTATAAAGTTGAATGAAATTAAGAATAAATATTTATATATATTTATCGATATTTATAATAACTGAATAAGCAATAAATGCTAACAAGTGAAAAGAATGTAACCTTTCGGACCCGTATAAGTTTATTCAATTTTAGGAAATACCTTAATCAAAAGAATTGTTATAGACTTTTGGCTTTTTTGTTAATTTTTATGACATAAACCTGAATCACACACAAACTTCGCTTTTACTTCTGTAATAATCTCTTTGATATATATCTCGAGATAACCCAAAATCTCCGATTTTTACTAACAGACAATTTCTAGCGGCTAAGTCTCTGTGGACGAAGCGCTGACTCGATAAGTATACCGTACCTTTTAATAAACACTTCAAATTTGAAATATATCTTAATAAATAATTTTTTAAATACCTTCGACTATTTGTTTTGAAAATTGAAGCAATTGTGTGACTGTCAACAGATTCTGATCGTTCCTTAAGTATTGAAGAAGATCTCCATTAGGCATAAGCGGCAGTACAATCATTGGTAGTCTGTTTGAATCAATTAAAACGATCCCTACTTTCAAAAACATATCGACTTCTTTCTCATCACAGTCTTAGTCAAAAATAGATTGAAATTAAAAAAGTGAAAAATTAATAAAAGAATGAGATATTATTATTCCTATTAAAAAATTAAATTAGTATTGAGTTACAATTTTGTTTCATAGTTAGCTATTATTTGAACTGAACCGGAACGCAAAAAAGAGTTATCCCCAAGACTTAAATTTTGAACTCAAAATCATTGGTTTTCTAACAGTCTATTGATATGTGGGATAACTCTTTATTAAATTCAATTTTAAATTAAAAATCTCACTCTTTTTTAACTTTTTGACAGCAACTTCTGTGCAATCCTTTCCAGAAAGTAGTAATGCTTTGTAAACACACCCAAAGTTTCCGTTTCCGATCATTTCTTTTAATTCTAATGATATTATATTCTAATTCTATTAAGAGATAATTTTAGATAAAAGCTGTATCAGACCCGAGTCAAACTTGACATCACATTTTGCAGAAATTGAATCAATCGCTTCTATTCCCTCTGTTTTTTTGTGCTGAAGATAAATTTTTTCAAAATTATTTTCATTAAATGCAATGCATTTTCTGTTTATAAACCATAAAAAATGAATGTTCCCATCAGAATGAGAATCACTAAAATGCAAAAATTTTCATAAATTTGAGTATTCATTAAGTTTTCAGAAAATTCTTTGATGAATGTAAACAATTCTTTTGAGGTAATATTTATTGTTTCAATAGTGAAACGCTCTCTTTGAACAAATTCTATATTAATATAACCTATAAATAAAAATATGATGAGTCAGATCGGTGAACAATTACAATGGCTGATTCTGGGAATGATGATACCTCTTCCCAAAATGAATCTCCCTTTAAATTTAATCAAAATTGATAAACAAACTTATTTATGATTTAATTAAACGATATGTTCATTTTCAATTCTATTATAGCCCCAAAGTTAGGCTATTTGCAAAATCTTCACTGCATCAAATACATGTAACCCATCATCTGTTAGGTTTTGGTTAGTATTAGTGCAATGCATGTGTGCAAAGACGAATGTTAGTAAAGACTAACTTCCAGGTATGCCACATATACTAGAGTCCGACTATTTTTTAGAATTTTTTTCTCAAAATAATTGTCTCAGAAATTGAATGAATCCCACCTCAAAATTGTCATCTTAATAAAAATGCTTTTTGCCCAAAGCCTGGTTCCTTTCTGTTTGGAACTAAAATAATTTTTTAAAAATAAATGAATTACCAGTTCTTTTACTATCTACAGGCTCTGTAAGATACACATCTTTATCAAATTCTTTCTTAGTTATGCGACAGTTTGAGTCAGCGATTGTTACTCTTGTTATTGTGTTCGCAAAACGAGGAATTGCTTGCAGTCCTATTTCAGTTGTCTTCGAACCCAAATTAAATCCATATATTTCTATACTTGTGTTTCCGGTTAAAAAAACTAGTTTTAGGTTCAAAACCGAATATTTGTGGCAGACATTGATCTTCATTATCAAAAATCGCATAACATTCTAAAGGATCTAAAGTGAAAAAAGTCTATAAATGAGTGAAAAATATTAAGAATAAGTTAATAAATGATTCCCAAAATCTATGAGAAACTGAATTTTTATTCTCTTGAAAGAGACTCTAAATGTGAAACTGCATACTATTCCTGATATTATTTATTTCTTAAAGTTAGTTCACTTATAGTTGATATTTATTTTATATCAACAATAATTGATGATCTCTTTCATGATAGTTATAATAAAATGCAATTTAAATGTTTTTTGAACTGAAACATAATAATGTTTTTGTTATTATATAAAAGATCATTAGTTTAATGACTTCATGATAGATATGCTAATAGTCGTATAGTTGTTGTTAAATAGTGTTGTAATATTTGTACTTGTACTTAAGGGTGCCAACACTTATAGCTTGACAAAAATTGCAAAGCATGCTATTAAAAGCAAAATATTTAGTTATTTCCGATATTTTATAAATTCGATAATTAAAAATATATTTGATTTACAGTGTAATCCTTATGTATAGATATTTATCCTAAATTATCTCAAACCAGATAAAAGATACTGATTTAAAATATTTTAAAATATCAAAATTATCCGGTTCACACAGTTGCACTTTAGACTAGACCAGAATCTTAGAACTACATCTGTAATTCAGTACCAATAGTTATTTAAGTTGTTATATAAATATAAAATCATCACTTTCTGATTCATTTGAAAAATCTCATTATAGGAAAGTCAGCAAAAATAAAATAAATATTTTTTGCACTTTTCACAAAGCATCAAAAATATTATAAGGTAAATATTTTCTGTAAATTTCACAGTTAATTTGTCGAAAAGTATATTTTCCCCCAAAATTGAAATTTTTATATTTTTATTTACTCAAAAATTTTAAATAGAAACAAAAAAGGTTTAGTTCAAAATTAATTTACAATTAATTGAATCATTTATTTACAACAAATTCATTAAATAAATAAATAAACTCATCCATTAAGAAATTATTGTTCAGCGAATACACGATTCTAACATAACATCGTTTTCCTTATTAACGCATGAGATATAACTCTCAGAGGAAATTCGTGTAGAATAAGACCATAAACTAAAATGCAGTGCTTTGTAAATTTATCTGAGATGAGTTTGCAATACTTTTAATGTCGGTTACAGTTGCCGAACGGGTTAACTGTCGTTTTAATTGTAATAACGAAATCTCATTAATGAGATATATCCTGTCGGCTGCGATCTCCTTGAGTTCTTCGATCAGCTTTGCTATCATTTGCTTATGTATAAGTCCGCGAATATAAAAATAATACGTCAATAAACTGAAAATATTTTATAAAATTAATTTTAAATATCATTTCAATTTATATGGTCTAAAATTTTTAATTAATTAAAAGTTTATTGAGTGAAACACTTTATGATAAACTAAAGCTTATATATTTTGTAAGATGCAAACCAAAACTGAGCTTATGATGAAAGTTCGCTATTGGCCTGTGTCCTATGACCCCAAGGACCCCAAGCATTTTCAGGCATTTATATATGAATGAAGAAGAGGAGCCTCTGCTTTAAAGTGTAAAGGCATATAAGGCTTAACTCAGTTTTATATGATTCATTCTGGCTCTTCTTCATTCGCATTCATATAGTTTTGTAGCAAATTTAAATATTAGCAAATCTTAGAATTTTTCTATTTCTGGTCCACAACCAAATATTTCTGGTACTGCACTGTGCACCCTACAAAAATTTTGTCTCCTATGCTTTTTAGACCCTGGATTTTTAAGAATTTCATGATATAACCCCACCCCTGAAGCATCAACCTTTTGGATACGTTGGCGATCTCGGGTTATGTTAAGAGTATTGATAATAATTAGTTGAATATATCTTTGTTATACTGTATAAAATCTTTGAATACCATTATTTTGGATTAAATGCGATTAATTAAATGTTTAAGATAAAACTCTGTTTATTTTCTGTAACTTTTCTTTAATATATGGTCCCATCCTTTTAATTGATTAAATGTTTCACTTTTTAAACAAGTCTAATAATTATATGAAACATACCAAATAAAAAATGCGACCACAAGTATAGACGCAGAACTGGTGACTATATCTGACACGTTTTTCAACCAATTATCAGAAATGAATAGATTTTCAATTGGTTCCCACATATATGTCTGTCCACCAAATGGACTACAAGTGTCTGAAGGCTTTTGACTACTGCTGCCGATTGAGTACGCGATAGGAATAGCGCTTATGAAGTAAGAAATTATTAAAATAGATATAAATATAATGTTTGATCGCGAGGCTCGATATGCCTGTTGTGGTTGTTCACAATTCTTCATTAAAGTGAACTAAAAATAAGAATTACGTACAATTATGTATATTTCATAAATACGTCAAAATAAACTATTTGATCAAATGATAACTGCAAGTGCACCACAACTGCAGCGGTGGTCAGTTATCTGTCTGTTTAAAGTATACCTTTTGTGCGTAGAAAAGTAAAAACAATCTAAAGATACAAATGATTGGCATTAATGGACAATAAAATGTTCCCAACCTTTTCAGAAATGCAAAAATTCAATAATTAGTATATACTGTAAAAGACTGATTCAATTCATACCAACATAAGGCTTGAATGTATACCAATGACAATACGTTTTTTGGAATATCAAATACTTGGTAATCAACAAATTTTTTGATGTATAGAAAATTTTTTCTTACCATCAATTTTCTCAAAGAATCAATTATAAAAATTAAAATTATATCGAGAATTAAATCTCCGATCATTAGTTTGTAAAACGTCTGTCCGATAAAGTTCTCCCTACACTAGAATAGGTTTATAACATTTTTAGTTTTTCTATTTTAATATGCTATACATCTGTTTGTCTGACTTAAACAATTTTTCAATCTATTCAAACTCATATCTCTAATAAATCTTAGTTTTTTTGGAGAAATTTTCTTATAATACGAATCAAATGTCAGTATTTACAGAAATACTGAGTAAATGTCAAACAAAATACAGATGAAGTTTCTAATAATTGAAATGAGAGCTCACCCTATCTATGATATTATCTTTATGTTTAGAAAGAGTATTAAATAGTGAAATGAGTAGCACTACAACTGATGACATTCTCAGGAATACCATTCTATGAATAAAACATTTTGAGACTCTGATAATTAATTGAATTAATATTAATTAAAACCTCATTAAAGTTATTTTGTTGACAGTGTCCTGACTGTCGTATTTCTCATACTTCACAAGCCATGCAAACATTTCCGGTAATATCATATAAAGTGCAAATATGACTAAATTTGGAGAATATTCTTTCAATAATGTAAAAATAGGATTTTCTTCAGAGGTTTGACTCATTTCAGAGGTTTCAGTGGTTTCAGAGGTTTTAGTGGCTTCAGTGGTTAAAGTGAATACAGTCGTTTGGATGTCTTCAGAATTACTCTGTTATAAAAAGTTTTCATAATGTTTGTTCAGAAAATATTCTTAAAATGAATCGTTTAAGTTAACAAAATTAATTTTCTCAAAAGGAACATCAATTTTACATACATTTGTTTCTATTCCAGTAGATATTTCAGTTACTACTCCAATAGCAATAAGACTCCCCACAAGAATTGTGGCTACGATTATGAAAATAAAGAATCGGGTAATAAATAGTTTCACTTTTTCGGTAGTAGTTTTTTGCAAAGCTTTTGCTCTAATTCTATCGTTTTCTTGACATATCTGTAAAAAGTAATCATAATTGAAATTAAAAGATTAAATAAATTTTATAATACCTTGACTTCCATTTGTATACTGCTCTGTTTGAGATCAAACCTCCCTTTGTTTTTGGTACAGAAATCCCATCCACAGAATATAATTGGAGAATATTGTTGGTGTTGATCAGTAAGTAAAGTGTCTCTCATTCCGTCAGTTGTACTAAATATTTAACCAAAAATAAATGTTTAATTGAAAAATGATTTAGACTATTGAACTCACTATTTCAACATAAGTATAAAGGAAAATAAAAAGTAAAATATAGTGCAGCATAAATATGCGAGTGCTATGTCATATTTCCAGCTAAAAAGTTTAACAAATTTTTTCTGGTAATAACCGATGAAGAAAACCGTATTTTCCATTACACCCTATAAAATGCAATTAAATTAAAGATAATTAATTTAATTTTTTGAAATATAAGTCTTACAGTTCCCTGTAATATGTCCTGAAAATATTGAAGAGCAGTTTCTCCTCCCTTTGCATTGCTTGTATAGCTTGTATAGTTTGTCTCAGATGTACTGTTGTCTCTGTTGTCATATTTAGGTAAAGTTTGTGGCACTATTATTAACAGAACTACACTGAAGGCTATCAATATGTTAATGAAGAGCAGCCAACGCAAAAAGTGGAAGTAAGATACAATTCCTGTCCCATAATAGGCTTCGATTCCACGCAAATCTCTTGACCAGATCAGGATATACGACCAAAATTCAGACAAATTATCTTTGATGCGATTTAGTTTTTTCTTCAATTCAAATATTAAAAAATTAACAATTTTTGAAATCAATTCTTAAGAGAAATGCAATGAAATTGTTTCTTTGTGGTACATCACTTGACTCATACCACTTATACTATTAATTCGCAGCAAAATAGGTTATAGCGTATAAGTATAACAACACACGGTATAACTTATATGAGTTATACTAAAGTCATAAAACTATTAATAAGTCCTATAACTAA
>JAQGCH010001957.1:0-13936 GCA_034699485.1 Nanhermannia elegantula
TAATTTATTTTTATCGACAGTTCACGAAAAACTTCGTCAGTATTTTGCAATTAAGGAGGGGATATATCACAGGTCTGATTGAAACAGGTCTATAATTTGCTATAAGTGTTAATACTTAATCATTTAATTATTGAAATTAAAAGGCAGTTAAAAAAGTTGACTAAGATTTGATTTAAAGAACGAACAGCTTATTGAAAAACCTTTTATCAAAAATAAATAGTTTATATATGAACGTACACATAATTATATCTTAATTAAAGCATTCATTTGGAGTTCTGCTAACAATGAATTATACCTGCGGTACAAAACGTTTTAACTTGTTATCTATTAGAATAATTGTCAAAATAATTATAACTTAATAATACTTTTACTATTAAGAGTGTAAATAATAGGGTTATATCACACTTCACTAAATTTCATTTCGCTGAATTATAATTGAATAAAAATACAAAATAGAATTTGATTTTTTCATAAAGTCACAACTCTTCGGTCCTGAGTTCCAACTTTTCTCCCCTGAAGAATATGTGAATAAATTTTAAGTTAATTATAAGTCGACATTCAAAATGTTAAATTTATTCAAAATTATAACATATTAAATATAAATAATATTTAGATTCATTATACTTGTAGTTTGTTTTATCAAATTTTTAAGTAAAATAAAATTCAATGAAATGAGATTCAGTGAAATGAAACGACAGCATATAGTAGGTCTCTCATTAATCACTACTTTGAAGACCTTCTAAAATTACTGATAAACTCTCTGATTGCTTAAAACTAAATCTTAAGTTCTGATTAAAAATTTTGGCTAAATATATGTTTGAGTGAAATGTTTTGCGATAAGAGTTTATGGACACTATCATTGGAAAAGACATATCCTTTTCATGATATCAATGGAATTCAAAGATAAATTTATGTAAAATAGTTTTTATTGTTCATTTATCGAACGAAATCCTTCTTGTGTGGTGTGAGTAAAATTTTAATTTTTAAGATAAGCAAAACTTATTAAAGAACTATAAAAATGATAATTTTAAAAGTTTTTGGTCCAAAAACCAATGAGTTTACTAACCCATGGATTTTCAGGAGATTTTAAATAAAATCTAAAGAACATGGCACAAAATTTTATTTGTGGAAGTAACTAAGAATGCCCGCTTAATTTTTGCAGCCACGCCCATAAAATTGAATTCTGTGAAATAGAAAATTTAATGCAAAATAATAATATTAAAGTTCCATTCAATATCTCAAATAGGGGTTTAGTTAGAGCTGTTTGTTTCTCAAAATTTGAACATTTAAAAATGTCTCTATTTGAGATATTGAGATCAAGTTTTCATATTCTTATACAGTATTAAATTTTCTACAATTTAGAATAAAATATAATGGGCGTGTCTTAATTTTTTGGGTGCGTTTCTTAGTTTCTAAGTGTTACTATTACTTCCCTAAAAATGTTAAGTGTTTTTAATAATCTACAAGTTCTGACCTTTAAAATGAGCCCATATTCATTTCATTATTCAATAGGGAAAGTGACCAAATTAATTTTTAAAAATGACTTTTTCTATCATTAGGCCCGTTATATAAAAAATTTCAAATAAAAAGAATTCTGTTTTCCCGATTGACAGTGGACATAATTTTTAGGGGATCGAAAACAAATAGGGTACGCTTAAATTTTATCATGGTAACAAGGTTGCGTAACATCCTGTAATTTCGGAATATATTGGCGCATCTCCTTTGATATTTGGAAATGAATGTTATATGACTCAGTTCTGATCTAATAAAAAAGTTCGTCTGTGTTGTTATAACTTAAGGGAAAATATTTTTTTAAGGTTTCTCTTCTTAGACTCGTCTCAAACAATTACTGTTTTCAATCATTAGATAAGCAAATTAAACACATTAATAGAGAGTCATTAATATTGTTAAGTGTTTTAACAAAACAAAACTTATCCATTTCAACAAAAAAAGAGGTAATAAAAAAAATTTGCAAAAGACTTGATTTCAATTACCGAAGGATTTTTTTGCGAGACATCGCGACACACTATTGTCGGCATCGTTTGTGAAGTCACTACTTTGGAGATTCGGAATCACTTTGAGATGTGAATCAGCACTAACGCGATCGAATGGAGAAGAAGAGACACAGGTATATGTTGCCTCATCTTTAGGGTGAACACAATCAAGATATAGTCGCGAACGAGTGAAACTTAGACTGAGTTCTCCTTTCTTAACATTCTCTTCATCTTCATTGAGTTGAGTGTTTTGGCCCTAATTTGTTAAACAAAATGAAATATGTATAGTATAGTATACTTTGATTTAAATGAAGTAACATTTAAATGAAGTAACATTTAAATGAAGTAACACCACAATTACTTGTGTTATTTTCTTTCCATTTTTGAGCCAATGTATTGTAGGTATAGGAGAGCCACCGGCTTCGCATTGTAGTATATGAGTAGAAGTTTCTTGTGCTACTATTTCCGGCTGTGGAACTTCTCTGAATCTCAAGTATGGCAAACGAATTGATTTATTAGATTTACCAAATTTTGTACCCTTTGATCATGAATTAAACGCAATGTATAGTTAGATTCACTCAATTAACTCAACTTTATAAATATCTCGTAACAGTAATTTGTAAAGTATGAGAGAATCACTTACTTTAGCAATTCTGGCTTCTCTTGACAATAATTCCAAAGTGCTTTTACCAGAACTACTTCTCGGTCGACAGAATATTGGCTTATATTCGATAAGTATTATGCAAACCAAAAGTGAAAGTAAAGTCCAATAAAGACTTCGTGAGAAGGTTCCAAAAGCAGATGAATTGAGTGTAATCTTCATAATTGAATTCAATTTTTCTATAATAAAACATAAACAACAAAAAGCAATAAATTTTATTGTTTCCAAACAATTAATACTTTTATACTTTATTTAATCTTCAGAATTACTTATATCAGAGATTAATTAATCAAAACTATCAAGACTTCAATTAAAGTGCGCGTCGTTTAAGTTTATAGAATATCTTACTAATTATAAACGATTTTAGTTTAATTATAAAATTGATTGATTATTTATTATAACTTTGATATATAGTACAGTAAGTTCTATTGAAATAATAATTTCTAACAATTATTTCGTTAATAAACTAAATTCTAGTAACAGATAACAAGCACTGATCACAAATTATTATCAACAAAGATTTGGCGCAGTTCCCGAAGCTCTTAGAAACTCAATTATGTTCACTTGTGTTGAGTATAAACGATTCATTAGACCCAACTCATGGTGACAGAGACAGAGCCAAACAGCTCTCTTGTATAAATATCTTTTATTTATGTTAACTATAATCAGTACTTATTGTGACTGAGAATAACGTATACAGTTTTCAGACAATAAATTAGCCGACAGTGGAATTAAAGATCGAATAGCAATGTTTTGCAAACTTTATGTGATTTAATACCCAATGAATGAAATCCTAAACAATTTCAAGGTTCAAACAAAAATATTACCTATAGATACAAAACGATATGGAATATAAATCAAAATATGTCAAAATTTATTTTATTTAATCAATACTCATAAACATGTTTTGCTTTTCAATTTTTTTAAAATTTCAAATAAGTCTTAATATACAAATAAATAATTCTAACATTTAATTAATGACAATTACCTTCAAATCTTAAAAAGAGGTGCAGATAAAAAATCGAAACCAAATTTCTTAATATGAAGAAAGTAATGGGTTTGTTAACTCACTAACTGATAGCATATAAAGTGGTCACAAGGATTTTGATTTGTATGATGAGGCGAATCCTTACTTTTATAATTATCTGCAAAAGTTTTACATTTACTAGTATTGGATATCACCAGATATATGGAATGATTTTTATCACTTCATTTCATTTCATTTCACTGAATCTCATTTGAATGAATTTTATTTCGCTTAATAATATTTAGACATTAAACTAACGAATAAGACAGTATGTATTGTGTTGTATAGCTTTTATACAAATTATTGGATGACCGATAAACCTTCTGTACATATAAAAAGAATTTATAATATTATTCAAAATCAAAGTTCAAGAGTAAAAAAATGAGAATTTGCTCTAAATTTGAATTTGAGTGAAGGAAATTTATATTTTTATAGGAAAACTTTCAGGGTTTTTTGTGTTTTAATAATATAAAGTATACCTGTACTGTGGGTTTGTAATCAAATTTTTCGGTTAAATGAGAAGAGACCGCGTATTAAAAAGAGTGATTTATTGGTATATCTCTTCATTATGACTATTATAAAGTGGTTTCGTATTAAGAGGAAACTGCTAATTATGCTTCACTTGAGTCACTTAATATTATCTTAAAATTATATAATCTACACCTTTCACAGGCCTTTGAACCTGTATTCTAATCAACTTTTTTATGCGTAAAAATGCATTCATAGATTATTTTAAATTAGATTTCATTTATTGCTATAGAACTTCAATAATGCAAAAATTAAAAATGTTATTAAAATGTTCTTAAATAACCTTTATTTCAAAAATATGATTCAATTGAATTCTAAAAACTGCAAAATTGTATATAAATAGTATTCAAGTATTGCATTCATGGACTCATCTCAACAATTAAAGGTTTTAGAGTCAAATATTTATAATAATAGATTTGAACAGTTAAATCCGAAAAATAACGGATTATATGCTTTAAATGTATTATTTGTGCTGTATTACTATTAAATATGTTAACAAAATTCTTACTTGAGTTCGGATATTAGAACATACGGATATAGGCAACGCATTTTTATTGCACCGATGAGTTGCCAATAACGGGGACAGACTGTATCTCAATATCTTTGCATTTTTGAAAAAAAATTATTGACTTTTCTTTAATATTGAAGAGCAAAATAGAGTTTATACTTATGAACACATTCTTAGTTGCTTTTTAACATTAATTACAACATATGAAAAATTCAAGGGCAGTGTATTCATGTATAGTGAAAATGCGGAGAAGATCAAATTGAGGCCACTGGGCCGACTTCATTTGATGACTAATGCGAAAAAATCTTGCAAAAAATTGTCTGTACTGTATATAATCTAAGATTTTCAAGGATCATATTGAGCAATCTTCATTTTAGACATAACCAGTTTTAGTTTAAACTTTAAAGTGAGCATTCAAATCTTTTATTAGAATTAAATGGAAAAAGATTAGATTTTTAAAACTTTTAAATTAAAATTCTAAAAAACAAAAAAAATTCACGATAGATCGCGAGTGAACGGGAACGAGTTTTATCAATTTTTATCATTTAAAAACTAGTCCTATGACTAATTTTTTCTAAGTACCGGAGGAGACATTTTCCAATTCAATAATATTGAATGCCTTCAGAACTATTAGATTTGAAGAAAGTTTTGCAGAGTTATGACGAAATCAAGCAGTAAACTGGTGTCTGCATATGTCAGGCACCAAAAAAGATTATTCAGTGGAGTTGAAGTACAAATGTTGGAGTTGAGAGTTATGAGATTCAGATTGTTAATCATAGTTTTCATTATAATTCTAATATCTATTATATAATATAATAGAAAGCCATCATTTTTTAAATAACCTTCTCATAGGACTGGAACGGCATTCAGGTTTTAATTTTTACTTTCGTTTATTTTAGTTTTAAAGCTTTGAGCTGATAAAATGAATTAATTATTGAGAAGAAGTTTGATTAATAATAAAGATATTGAATAAAACAATTTGTCATAATAAGGGATCAAACTTTATGAAGTCAAGACCACTTCATGACTTAACTTTTACTTGTAATAAATTGTTTAAAATATGTTACTTCTTATGTAGAATACCTTTTTTCTGCTTATGTTACGTTTGATCGTATGCAACCTTGTCTTGTGTCTTGAAGAAAGAGATCTTAACAAAATAAAATAAAGGACACATAGTTGCATATTTTTTTAAGGCTTCGGTGTATTTAATATCCTATAAACAGAAACCTAAAATATATAGAAGTGGGTTTATTAATGTATTAGTACAAGGTTCTCATTTTAGTTCAATTTTTGATCCCTAATTCAAATTTATACATTTCGATTTATTACTAGGGTTATGAAAAATTATATTTATTTAGACTTCAAGGACTTAATAATTATGCAAAAATGCAGATAGATAAAATTTAATTTCTTGTTAATAATTTTATTTCGATAAGAAGCACAATTCTTATTTTGTGCGAATTTTTTAAAATTTAAGATTGAAAAAATATTATTTAATTTATATTTTAGCACAAAATTAACATAAAACCTCTCACAGCTATTTTCAAAAAGCAATATAGTGTCAATTTTAGGTATAATAAATAAATTCAATTTTTCTCAAATATCTCAGAGAATTAATAAAATGACTTAAAAGCTGTTTTAACCAGGGTTCAGGTTCACCAGACCCCTTCGCGTCAGGGGGGTCGTCGCGTAAACCTGAAAATTTTTGAAATTTTAGGGGGGGGGGGGTAAGCTCATAGGATTTAATAGACAATTTATAAGGAATTAAGAAAAATCTTGAGGGGGGTGTACACCATTCAACCTTGGCGAACCCTGGTTATAATAATTAAAATTTTTTAGTCATTTATAATTATAAATGATCGTAATAATTGATTGTAATGTATAATAGAATAAGTATAAATATTCAAACGATAAATTACGATAAATTACAATAAATTAATAAAAATGAATAAAAAGCTTAAATATGCGAGTTTTGGTTATTTGTAATTTATATCATATTAATGCCTAATTCAATGACTAGGATTTTTATAATTGCTTATGACCTGTGCAAAGGAAAACAGATTTTATGGATTTCACATTTCTATTCATTATATTAATGATATGCTCTTTGAGTTATTACAATTATGTGACTACAGGTATTAATTTCCTGATTACATAAATAACTTGTCAAATAGTTATATTTGTTATATAATATAAATGAATCAAAAATTTTCTCATTGAAAGCAAATAAAATAAATTATAATATAATATAAAGTACAGTAAATGTAATTGATTAAAATTTAGACTTTGAATATAGTACGCAAAGTAACTTATAATCAGCAAAGGGTTTTCTCACCTGATTCAAACTTGTCCTTTCAATTATTAGTATGTAATTTGAAGTCTAAAATGTTAACTTTGATAATAAAGAGGAGCAAAATGATAACAATAAATAAGATAACAACAACACTAATGAAATATGTTATAAAGTATAATAAAAAATATTTGAACTAAAATTTATTCTTTATATAGTAAAATATTTAGTAATTTATCATTTTAAAAAATGAATTACGTTATTTGAAATTGAAGACCTAGTTTATCAACATAGCATTGATACAAAACTTGAAATGCTGTACTGAAGCAATTGAATCCTTCAGTTGCATCATTAAGCAAGTGATCCTTTTGTTGCGATAGCATTGGGGCAATTTGTGAACCCAAGTCAGTTCAGGGTTCGCGTATTTTCATAAGAAATATTACTTCAAATTGTTGTAATCATGTCCTTATTAATAAAAAGGTAATATTTTTCGTGTGCGATAATCTTTATAACTAAAGCGCATAATTGATCAATAATGTGAAATCCCTCATGCCTTAGAGCACTACTTTATTAGCGCTGCAATTGTGGAATAACTTCTATTAATTATATACTCTATTATTATCTGTTGCTATAATATCGGCCTTTTGATTGATTAGATGTGACTTACAGAGTATTCCCTCCCAAATGCATTCACTTGCTTAACATTATTTTCAATTCTTAGAAAAATGCTTTTGTTATCTAATTTCCGGCGTGACCCTACTTTATTACTATATTATAAGTTACCAGTACTATATTGTATAATATTAGACATCATTTAAGTTATATGTACTGTAAAAAATAGTTGAAGTATAACTCATCTTAAAATATTTTACTTCAATTTAAATCTTAAAAATTTAAACTTTTTGGAATGCTTTTTACAGAAATTTTTTGAAAATATCACAAAGAATTTGCTTGACTTGAAAAAATGACTTCTCATATGCCATCTCGTCATTGAGTTAATTGTATAATTGAGATATAATTATAATGACTATTACTATATATTATATTGTAACAGCAATTCTAATACTTCTAGTTAATGTATTTCTGAAAATTGTGCAGATTAATCAATTTGAACAGATTGATGATTTCGCGACTAAGTTATAGGTCTTTAGCTGAAAAAGTGGACTTTTCCCATGTTTATTGTATTGTACCAGTACATTAAATACTGTATCATAAGCTAAAAATTGCACATAAAGATAATACAGTGAAAGCCTCTTCTAATGATAATTATCTTGAGCTTTGATGCAATAATAAAATAATAGAGATTCTGTATATGTTTTACCTCAGCAAAAGTCAACTGTAGCTCTATTTGAACAAATGATAAGATATAAATAGATAAAGTGATGTTTTGATCTAATAAATAAAAAGTATTGGACTGAAACATTTGCGATCATAAATTTGGACTCAATAGGTGGTAGGCGTACATTTAATATCCTGTCCCACTAATTCATTGTTCCCTTGACTGTCATCAATGACGCAAACACTGTCTGATTGATCACTTGAGTGACTTAATATACATTTAAAACTACTTTATTAGTTGTATAACTTTTTTCTCTTACTGCTAAAGCGTTAGAAACATGTCATTCTGTGTGCAATAATATGAGCGTTAATTTGTTAGAAATTTAATTTAATATATAAGATATATTGGCGCACAATTACAAATTGAAACCTTGAATGTCTTTTTGGTCGCCGCAATGCTTCTGAGATAATAAATGTCAATTGTTATCCGCTTTGCTGTATCACTAATTATTTGGCCGCAAAGATACTTTTACAGGAGCTGTTAAACGGTTCAGTGCTTTCAACTTTTGTAATGATAATCTCAAAAACGTTATCTCGTCACCAATGTATCGCATGACTGCTTTATCCTTAAGTAACTTGACTCAAATAAACTTTGATACCATTAACTTATGAATTGATTTTAAGTACCTAAACATCAGATACTACAGTAATTTACAATATCACTATTGGGATTCACCTCATCTTTATTTATAAAGTCATATTAATAAGTTAGTATCAGTTTTTATGCAAATTTGACCAAATTTTTAGATTTGCTCAAGTTTTCAAACAAAGGGAATAAAAGTAAAAACTTCTTACCTCTAAAAACTTCTGTCTCAATGATTTGCAATTATATGAATTTAATTAACTTCAAAAATATTGAATTCAAAATCAAATATTTTTATTAAAATATAAGCTTTAATTGTGATAAAACTTATAACTTGTAAGCTTTGAAACTACGAAAAACTTGAGTATTACTGAAAAAAATTTGCTTTTATACTGAAGCGAGAGATGCATAGCTTATTAGTTGAGGGCAAGCGATTGGTCGTAATGCAACACTCACTTTTTGCGTCACAGTTACGGGAAAGTAGTCACTAAAGTGATGGCTTTTCTTACATTAGATTTTCTACTGTTGTGAATAAAAAAGACATTAAACGAGTGTAAGAGGTATTCATTGAGTTCAACTTGAGATTTATACGAGTGGGTGAAACGTTACACCGATTTCTTCTTTCATTTTCTAATGTCTGTAATCTTCTCTGTCTCTCTGTTTCTCTCTCTCTCTCTCTCTCTCTCTCTCTCTCTCTCTCTCTCTCTCATTCTTCCCATCTTTATCTTCCTCTCCCACGCACTCCATCACAATTTGTAAAGAATTGGTATCGATTAAAACACATCAATTCAAATATTAAACTTATAATTGAAAGATATAAGTAATGAGAGTAAGCTTTAAGTATTTTTTCTGTGTGTCATCTATTATACAATTAATAAATGTATTTAATAGATCCCTTTCATGTGTACGCTTTCATTCTGTTATTATAAATATTTGATTCAGTTCCTTTTCAATGATTTGCCGATTAAAAGCTAATGGATCTTTATATTTACTTTATTACATATAACTTAATATTTTTATTACACATTATTACACATTATTAGATATTTACATTACATCTTCAATATTTACAGAATCTACTGTTTAAATAATCTTCTGTTTTAATGTCTTTAATGACTCTTATTAATTACTCTCAAACATAGAATTTAGAATTTTATTCTTTCTTTTGTTTTGTTTTTTAACTTAAAACAAATTACTTGAATATTAATAATTAATAGCTAAGGAAATCAACTCATTAGTGACTGGCAAAATTGAAGCGACTTATTTTTAAGAGTTTTAGTTTTGGTTAATAAATTATTAATAATAATATAAGGAAACTTATCTTTCTTAAGAGTAAAATTCAAATCATTTAATTATTAATATTTACTCTCTATTAGTGATTATATCTAAAGCAAAATTAAGTTTAGTTTTGATTAACATAAAGTTTTTAAATAAGTTTTTTAAGGGTCGCGTCGATTCACCGAATGACGATTTACCGATTAACGATTCACGAGAGTATGGCCCAGAGGAAAGGTATCCGACTTATGATCGAAGGGTCTTTAGTTCGAACACGGATTTGAAGTTATTTTTTCTGCAATATGCCGGCCACATATTCAATTCAGTGTTTTTAACATTCCCATGGCCCGACACGTTCATCCACGCCGACACGGGGTTATCCCTGTAAAAATCTCACTGATTTTCAAAATGGGCTTCAGTGACATCTCCTCTTATTAGGGAGTTGGTTGAAGAAAACCTTTTTTTTTATAAATAATTGGATTTATTTTTTAAAATTGATTTAAGTAAATTGGTTTCGTCCAATTGACATTCGATTAATCGTCAATCGCCATTCGGTAAATCGTCATTCGGTGAATCGACTTTCGGTGAATCGTTACAGACCAGTTTTTTAAAGCATATGATTTCCCAATGTTAGTGAATTGTAGAATATTTTATGAACTTTAAAAAATTCAATTCATAAACTATAAACCTATAGAGTTGAGTGAAAATCAAAATTATTTCAAAATATTTCTAATGATAACAGCAGTGATGATCATATTCGATTAAAAATCATTTTGTAAATATAAATTCGCCTCAAAAAAAACTTATAATTAGCTGATAATTAGTTATGTGAAAAGCTGGTGAAAAGTATTAATTTATTACGGCTGAATATGCATCCAAATATGCACTAAATATCCTCAAAATATGCTCCTATATGCCCATAAATATGCAAATAAAATTTCATTAAATATAATTTTTTGATTAATTTTAAAAGTTATTCATAATTTATTCTTTCAATTTTAGGAATCATATCTAATTCAAAGATTTTTTGAGGCAATCTTTATTTATTATATAATGCTTTAATTAAAGAATTATTTTTTAAAAATGATGCGAATTCTTTTTTAGATCTTTTCAAACACTGGTATTATTCAGGGGATGAAAGCAATTCACTTTTTCTAATATTTTTCAGGGGATAAAATACTTTAATCAATAACAATATTTTAATGTCTCAATTAGTTAAAATTCATTTAACTCAATAGATTTTTGTATATTTTTTAAGAAAAGTACAATAAAATCTGCTCAAATTTTTTGTGTTGAAATATGCATTTATTAAAAATTTTGGGAAAATATGGTAAAAATGCAAATTTAATGTTTGCTCATTATAATGCTTATTTCATGATTCGGATAGATTTTCACGATTGCATATGATCTGAATTAGCGAAGAGAACATGCATTTACATGGATTTCACATCACTACTTATAATGAATGCGTCCAATCGTCCGTAAACTATCCAATTAATAACTTTATTGAATTTGAGACAGTGCCATATCCAGAAGCATTTGGTTGGGTGGTTAGGAATAGGGAAAAATCTTAATATTTTCTCTCTACATGCCATAGAAGTTCTATGATAAATTTAGAACAACAGATAGGCTCTGTAGTACATACCTACACTTAATAAACTCAAAATGCTTGGGGCCAGGGCCCCCTTAGCTGGATACGGCACTTATTTAAGGATGTTTTTCAAACATTAAATTGATTTTTGTAATCTACTGATAATATTTGAATAATTAAAAAAATATGTTGGACAAAAATTGAATGTTTAAAAAAACTACACTAAAAATATTTGAAGTGAATAAAATCTGACTATTTATTTGCATAACTGCATTTAAAACTGCATGATATCAGCAAATAGTTTTTTTAGAAACTAATTTTTAAATCTAGTAGAAAGTTCGGCTGCACTGCGAATGACACAATTGCAAAATACATAATCCCTGTTTTCATATCCCTGGAAAGCACATTTACCCCATTTTACATCAAAGTAGTACTTTGATTATAGTTACTTTCAAATTAAATAAAAGTTTGATTGAATTATTTGTAAAGACAGAAGTTTCATTTAAACTTAACCTCACCGAATACACTATCATGAAAAATAATTGTTTAAATAAAATTCTAGCTTCTCTCCTGGCGGTTACCGCGGTCCATGAAAATGATAAACCGTAACCTAAATAATAATACTTTGGGTCTCTTCGCGTATATTCAATAACTTTTTGAAGTTTTAAGATTCATTTTTAATAATCTCATTGTGAAAGTTAAAATGGATTTTAAATTTCAAATATGTTGTAAAATTCATTTTTATATGAATTATGCAGAATTTGCTTCGAAAAATACTAAATTAATTGCAAATGACTGATATATATGCAATCAATCATATGCATGCAATCGATACGAGTTTTATCATGTTTTACAGATAGTTTTGAGCACTAATCTCCTGCGCTTGAAAAGAATTTATTTAAACAAATTATTTCTTTGTTTCACTGAAAAGTATTTATTGTGAGGGCATTTTACATAAAAGCACTCTTTCAAATTATGCTATTTTAGAGAACTTAAGTTCGCCTGTCTGAAGAACTAGACTGCTATAACATTAAATAACTTAAGTGCAGTTCTCTGTGCCAATGAATAGCATAGCATTTATAAAAATTTAAATGTATTACCCTATAACTCGCACCCATCCAAAACGCATTAATTTTAAAATGAAAAGTCTCTAAATAGATAACGCGCACATTTATTACCTCTTTATCACGTTATTATATATAATTATAAGGTGTCCAATTATCATATAGATATTCTTATAAATGTACACAGCTATATATTATTTAAATTTAATTGTTAAAGCTCAATTAAAGTTAATAATAAATAGGTGGGTTTGTTTGAGCAAATATAATGTTAATATAAACAAATAAAATATTATAAATAACGCGAATTTAATTAATTACTGCAATATATCTATAAAATAAAATGTCTAAATCACGAAAATTTTACACAAGTGCCAAAAATTAGAAGTACCAATTTGTTTTAATAAACCACTTTTTATCTTTATTCGATTTTAATAACATTTTGATTTTCGATTTTCATAGATAACGCGCACCCATTATTTTCTCAATAATTTTACTTTTTTCATTAGATAACGCGCGCGTTATAGAGGGGATTTTAGGGTACATGTATTGTTGGCATAAATCGAGCTGATATGAGTTGACAGAGCAGAGCTTCGAAGAGTAGCTCATTGTCACTAACGTCTGACAAAATAAAAAAAAATTTAACGAGTTCTTGACACAAATTTTAATATCATTTAAAATTCAAGACTTAAAATTTCTTTTAAAATATTTAAAGAGTATATGCATAAGTATTTTTCTTTATAAAAATGAATGAATTGAACGAAATTTTGATGCTATTTAAAAATCAGTGCTATTATACTGTGAATTCACATTAATTCGTTTGACTTGAGATTTTGTTACGAGCCTTGATTTTATCACGTATTAATGCGTGTATACCCACTACCAAAAGAAAAAACTTATTCTCAATAACTTCCAAATCTTATTGAAAGTGACATTTGCTCATGTATTTATATATACAGTATGTGTGAGTTAGGACGTGTCTTATAAGCTAGAATTTTGATCTGTAGGTACATTAAGAACCTTGAAATAAAATAAGTTCATTTAAAATTATTTTAGTTTTACTCGTTTTGAAATGTCACT
>JAQGCH010001958.1:0-13935 GCA_034699485.1 Nanhermannia elegantula
GCATTCAATGCTATTACTGATTAACATTTTCGATATCTTATGTTTTATCTCAACATATCAATGGATTTTCCGGAATTAAAGAAACCTTTTGCGAGTGATTGTACAACATATAAGTGACATATGAATACAAAGGTTATATTATACAAGTATACGATCAATTTGATTAATTTTTTATACCTGTATATCAATAGTTAAGCATAATATTTAATTTTGTTTAAACTTTATATTAAGATTTTTTCGACAATAAGGTTTTGTTTTTTTGAATATAAACCTATTTTATCACAATTTTAATAAAATAAATAAATACAAATATTGGCACTTCTCAAAAGTTGAGACACTTCTACAATAAAACAATAATTTGTGATGACGATAACAAAAAGTTACATAATTAGAGCTAAGGACCAATTAATAAAATTGTTGACATAGTGTTACAAAAAAAGGAGTTTTTATAAATTTAGTATTAAAAGTTTTAATTTTTATTGCCATAGCTTTTTGAATAAATTTTTTATGAATAGAAATAATATTTTCAGTATTACTGTTAAGCAAATAAATGCTTTTCGTCTCATGCTTTCGGTTCGACAAATAAAATCTAGACAGCAGTGACAGTTGTTTTATCATCTCTCGTAGTCTTAAGACATGAGAAAGTTCTCTTCCAACTATTTCGGTAAAAACTTCTAAACTTATTATTAAAAAAGAAATATAATATAGGGTTCACACAACTGTTTGAGGCGCCCAACCATTGAGCAATAGGTGCTCCAGTTGTAAGCAATTGGCCATAAAATGTATTCTCATCAATAATTGGACCCAATTTAATGATAGCAAAAATAACATAAAGCGGAAGCCACGAGAGCGCAAACAACAGCACAATTACAATAAGCATTTTAAAAACTTTAATTTTGGATCTTTCGATCACATGATTGCTCTGCTGATTGCCGTCTTTGAGGTTTGCCGGCAAATGACGCGCCAGTTTTGGAAGTCTTCGGCGAGAAATCTTAAAAAGTATTAAAATATAAAATAGAGCTATTATTGATAGCGGCAGTAAATATTGAAATCCGACATTCACTACAAGAAAGTATGTCTTCGCAGCATTAGCTGTTGGCCAGACGTCTTCACAAACCTATCAAAAGATTAGAATAATGTTCAAAATTTAAAGTTTTAAGAGTTCATCAATTTATACGCAAATATTCAGTGATTTATTACACTATAAAATATAAAGCTTTAGTGAAATTACCGTAACTTTTATTAAATGCGAAAAAACAATAGAAAATAAAGGGAAAACATGCAATTCCTCATTGATTTTATAAAAGTGAGAGTCTATTGATATCCTTAATATATAACAACAGACAGAGTTTTTATGTAATATGAAATTAATTGAGTAAAGTCCAAAAATAATCAAATTATTATGAAAAAAAACTTCCGTTAATATCTTTCTCAATATACATCTGTTTAACATCTGGTTTATCATAAAACGTTATTACAGTATTAGCTCTATAGAGAATTTCAATCAAATGTTTGCTTCACTCGTGTAAATAGCTTTGTTTTGCGGTGAAGTGGCTTTTATGGGAGACTTTTCTATAAACAATACCTTCAACCGCTTCAAACGAATTCTGTATAACTTTTCTGCGAAATAATTAATAGAAGTCTTAACAAGAAAATAACTATTAAAAAGTTGTGAGCTCTGCACATTCTGCAAAACACATTCTTGACATTATAATGAACCATAAACAAAGTTTAAGCTTCCTGAATAAGCGAAGGAACGCAAAATGCACACGCATTTTATATAAAATATAAAAAGAGTTATCCCACAAATCAATAGACTTTAGTTTTGAACTTTAAAATAATTTGTGGGATAATTGTTTTTATATTATGCATTTAATGCTTGTGCTTTTTTGCGTTCCTTCGCTTATTCAGGAAACTTAAACTTCGCCTAAGGTTCACATTTTGAGTGCGTATATTATAATGTCAAGAATGTGTTTTGCAGAATGTGCAGAGTTCACAGCTTTTTAATAGTTATTCTCTTGTTAAGACTTCTATAGTTTCTATACCAAAACTCAAACAAAAACAAATGATTTCTAAATCAAAATTTCCTCGAAGTGGTTCTGAATGACTGCCAGAAATATCATAATCGCTTTCAAATTTGATTTAGAACTAAATTTTCAATAAGTGTTTCATTTTTGTTATTTCTTTGAACACAAAATAAGTTATTTATATAAATATGTATACAATTCAAAGCAATAAAAGCAATTGTGTCAAAAAATTTCAATAAATAAAAATTATGGGTTTTGATTCAGTACCAAAATAAATCTTTTTTAAGGTATCGATTTTGAAGGCAAACAGTTTAATAATTTAAATATATATTTTTTAATTGAATTTTTTAATTCATTTCTTTAGAAGTTTAGCATTAATTTGATCTCAACTAAAATAAAATTCAATTTTTATTTTATGGACTCAAACAATAGAGATATTTAGTCCTAATGTGAAATTATACTATTCTTAATATTATTTGTCAGACATTAAAATACTATGAGTTTTATATATAAAATGGAAGAAAAAATATAGAAAAATAGAAGAACTTTCTTTTAAGAGTTATGGATATCTCATTACAAGATAATGATTGTAAAGAAATCAATGAATTTGATTCTTTCTTTTCAAAAAGTAAATTATTCTTTCAGATATTTTTTATTGTTGAAAACTTTTATCCGAATGTCATAAAACTTTTTTCTCTTTCTGGAATTTTTCTTTAATAAGAAAAGGATTTTTCTATCTGAATAACATTTGAAAATGAATTATGAATTATGTAACATAAGTTTGTCGTTATAAAAATGTAATTTTTTCTTTCATTGAGTGTATTTTTTAGAGTTTACTCATGCGTTTTCAAAGCATTATTTATTTAATTTTTGAAAAAGTTTCAATGAAATACAGTCATTATCTCCTTTCAACTTTAGAAAAATCTCTTTAAAGCTAAAAAATAGCTTTAACTTCAAAATCACAGAAATTTTCAAATAAATTCAGACGAAATGATAGAACTTCGATAACACTAATGAAAATTGATTGCTATTCAGTAACGACTTTTAGAAATGATTCGCCCTTTTTTAACTGCTGTTGTTATATTTTTTATTGCGATTTAGAATAATAAGTATATTAACGATATTAACCAATATTAGATAACATAACGTGATTTTCAAAACGTAAGACTGAGGTTTTTAATTATTCCTCAGGAACTTGTTTTGAATAAACTAGAGTTTCAATTTGATGCCATCACTTGCATACATCCGCAATAATGCAATAAATTAAGTTTATTTAGACTGAAGTTAATTTATGGCAAAACTCTTCAGACAAATAACAAAGCTTTGTTTACCTCTGAAACGTCATATGCACAGCAGACAATATTTTATCTATCAATACTTCAAAGTTTATTTCCTGAGTAAAAGCACAATCACTCCATTGAGAATAATTTAAAACATTTTTTGTTTCCTACCATTCGATGCATTTTTCTTGTATTTTAAGTCTATTTAGAGACTTAGAGTATTATTTAGCTGATAGATATTTAAATACCTGTACAGACAACAAAATAAACTCCGTTCTTATCAAAATGATTATAATGTTTATAATACAAGTTTTGATTTATGTATTAAACAAATTAAAAGTTTTGTCCATAACTTCTATGAAATGTGATAAACCTTTGCTAACTTTTAAAATGGCTACACTTCGTTTGTCATAATTCAAATCCCATAATCCCTGTTTAATTATACTGATATAAAAAAAGAACACATTTTTAAGTTAAAAACCCCTAATATAAAGTATAATTTGTACTGTACTTGTTTGAAATCTTTTGAAAACGCAGCTCAAAGTTCATATATTTATCATTTATGATACATATATGAATTCAGTTCTTCAGCAGACTTAAACAAGGTATTCAAAATTAGGGAGGGGTGATTTTGAAAATTTAAGGGAGAGGTGGGGGTAACCTCATCAATTTTGAATGACAATTTTTCTACAAATATGTTTTTTCGCCAAAGTTCCTTCAAATTTTTTCAACACTTTTTTGACATTTCAATGTTTCAAAGCACTAGTAATTAATAGACTAACAATTGAAGCAATAATTTAAATAATATCTATAGTTTAATTTCAGTTTATTTTATATTTAAATTATTTGAGCCTAAATAATTTTGCCCATATCCTATTTCACCTGGTCAAAAATCCATGGGGTTCTAAAAATACTTGGGGCAGACTTGAGGTACCAAGAAAAATTTCATGACTCTAGGGATGGGGCACTACTAACTACATGCCGGCCTTGCTTATGTCTGTTCTTCAGCAGATCAATTTGATCCTATACACGAAATACCTGACAACCAGATTATGTTTTAATTTATACATTTTTAAGACATGTTAGGTTACAATGGAGTTTTGATGAATACCAACCCTTTAAAATGAGGATATTGATATTTTATGGCAAAGGCTACATTATTAAAATTATAAAAAGTTCTAAAATCAATAAATATATAATTATACCCACAGGTATATCAATACTGAATTTCATACCTTTAATGATTATTTCTTTATTTATAATTTTCAAGAGTTGGGATGGTTTCTAACTTTTAAAACAATCTTTGAAGCTATAAATTATAAATAGTATTCATATGATATAAAGAAAATAACTTCACGGTTTACTTTCTGTAATAATTTATTATATTCAAGATTTATAAGAAAATTTTTTAGAGCGTTAAACTTAAGATAATTATTCATTTGAAATAATGGTTTAAAATAAACTGTTTTACTAAAGTATTAGGAAAACAAAGAAACTGATTCATGAGATTAAAAGCAATGCTAATGGACTTTACTTGTAATTCTGGAAACGATTCATCAAACATTGGCATCAGTTCAAAGTATACGACCCACGGAAAAGAGACGCCGAAACTTAAAATCCATATCAGTGTTATTGTAAGTCGACATACGTTTTTACCACATTTACGACCCAACGGGTAATATATTGCGTAAAACCTTTGAAATAAATTATTTTATTATTTAATGTTATGTATAAATACTTTAGCACTATTTGATGAAAAGCTTTGATTAATAAATCATTATTTATCGCATCGATTTATTAGTTTTCAATAAATTTTGGTTTACTATTAGACACATTTTGAATGTCACCAATTTCTATATTATATATAATAAGTAAAGTTATGTATTTTTTTAATAAAATTTTTTTGTTTAAGTTTTTCTGCTATCAAATCTCTATTTAAAAATTTTAATCTAAATCTATTATTAACATCGGTATTGAAATTTATTGAACGTTTAAATGTTTTCTGCAAAATATTACTTTGGTCTTATTTGAAGTATATATTTGATACAGTAATACAGCAAGTTATACTGTAGATTCGGGTATTTTTCCAATAATCATGACTTAATTAGATTCTTCCACATTTGTTCTGAGTGTTTGAACTGATAAAACCTAAATTAGTTAATTGTATTTAATTTGTTTACTCTGAATTGGAATATAAAGCAAAACCTGACATTTTATCTCAACTCAAATTTTCAGTTCTTCAATAATTGTCCATAAAATCTCAGACATACAGAGCAAAGTCACTTCATTAATGAATAGTATCAGTTCTGATGAGGTCTGTCGAACATCCGATTAAATTTGGATGTCTTTTAAGCTGAACGCTGACTAACACGAAATCGAAAGTGGAAGTCTCGGGCGAATACTCTCTTCTTTTACTAAAATGTTTCAAAACTAGACTATTGCTCTCTCCGGTCGCTTTACTTTAACAAATACTATCACTACAGTGTTTCGCTCGTATAGTCGTTTACTTTCTTTTGAGAACTAATTCTCTTAAGCGAATAAATCGCCGACAGCACTATTCTATTCATTATCATCGGTAAAGTTAGTCTTAATTGAACTTTTTTTTCTTTGTGAGTTTTCTTGTTAATGCTTATGATGTCGTTACTTAGGCTATTCGGGCATTTATTCCTTTCGTTTATTTTCTTTACTATTTTTACAATTAATGTCCGAATTCTTTCAAATAAAAGTATTGATTAAATATAAGCTTAAAATTAGTATATATTAAAGAAAAGGTGCAATTATTTGTATCTAAACTGCCGTTTATGTTTCATTCACTTCATTTTGAGATTTGAAATTAAATAAAAAGTGCTAACATTTCATAAAAATTGAGCGCTTAATGTTGTAATTTAGAGTACAATCAACTGTATTCAACTAATTACAGTTACATTTATAGCATAGAATCATTAATCTATGTTTTGTTAGTCATTTCCCCGACGTATTTAATAAAACTCTCAATTTTCTAAAACATAAATGGATTTATTATCTAAAAAACTTTTGCCATTATCTTTGTTATGAGAATTGCAAAAAATTAGGTTTAGTTCACTCTTTTAATTTACTTTTCATCCGATGAAATTATTTTTATTTTTTAATTAATATAAGTTAAGCTTTTCTAATAATATAAAAATGGCATAAAATTGAATTATATACATAGGTAAAGAGAAAATTAATATAAATATTAATTATTGGTTGAAACGACTCTATGTCCTAATGCCTTAATTTAATGTAAAAATCGATAATTCATATAAAGTAATTTCATCGTTTAATAATATCTCAAATAATTATGACTGCGATTATCAGATTTAGATTAAACTGCAGAATACAAAAATAGAATTTACGTCTGTTCATTCATTTAAAAAAATTCTCTATTTTTTCTGATTAAAAATTCTCTATATTAAAAATTCTGTCGCAAATTATTAATTAAAAAGCCTAAATTCTGTGAACTAACATCAGAATCGGTTTTATTACTTGTAAATAAAATGCGAATCAACTTTTAAATTATTAAAGACCAAGAAATCAATAAAATGAATTGTATGGGCCTTTTTGCTAATATTTGTCTTCAAAGAACTGCTTCTTATGTTTATATTTTGTTTTTATTTTTAAAAAATTGAATTATTGTTATAAAGTTGTTTTAAACTTGTATTCCTACAGATTGAGAGATTCTTACTTTAAAACTCATGAAAATTTGGCCCATTTATTTTTATTGAAACTAGCGTTGTTAAATTTACTAAACTTTCTCCAGAGCACTAAAAGTACTAAATTTTTTAACTAGTACTTTTTTAAAATTTAGTAATAGTTTTTTGCCTAAATTTAATTTATCAAAATGTTAAAATTTCATCGAAAAATTTAAATTCTCTTAAATCTAATAAATCTATTATTATCCTTAAAAGTAAGCCACACTTTTAATATCACACTTTGTATATACTTTAGTGTATAACATGTTTTTAGGACAGATAATAAAAAAATATTTAAACTTTAGTTCAATTCATATTTTGATTAGAACTTGTAACTCATGTTTTATATTATGAGTTCATTTTGTTGTGATTTCATTTTTTACTATTTTTCATTCAGTTTGTAAAGAGTTTAAACTTTACATATTATTGTCAATTGAAAGTATATTTTTATTAACAGTCCACTAAAAAATATGACAGCAAAGTATATATCTTTATAAAAGTGTGACTTACTTTTAAGGATAATAGTAAACTCTATCCGAAAAGATTTTTAATAGGTTCCTGTGTCCGAAATAGTGCTTCCTTACAAATCATGCATTACATACAAATAGCATACATTTGTTTATTAATCTTATTGAAGTAAACAATTTTGACAGTTGTTTGACAGCAAATGACCAATGATTGTGTCACTCATTACTCAATGTAGACAATGATAGAGAATACGTTTGTTTATAAACTTAAAAAACGTGTTTATGCGACTCACTATTAATTAAAAAAATATTGAATATTTGATAAATGAATTGTTATTAATTTTGATATAAATTATATAAATAAAAATTGATAAATAATTAATCATTGAATTTTTTAAATTACACGAAAATTCGTAAAATTCATGCATTAAAAACATGTTATAGTATAAAACTTTAAACAATTGTATGTTTTTTAGACAATTATTGGTCATTTGCTGTCAAACAAACTGTCAAAATTGTTTATTTACTCTTTCAATAGAATTAATAAACAAATGTATGCTATTTGTATGCAATGCATGATTTGTAAGGAAGCACTATTTCGGATGCAGAAACCTGTTAAAAATCTTTTCGTATAGAGTTTACTGTATCTTATATTCACCATAAACCCTCTGAAATATCAAATTCTTTTCTTTGATATGAACACCAAATTTAGTATTTTGAGCTCATTTAGGCCATTCAGAGAAAGAAAATACGAGTTTATTTCATCTCCGTTAATAGCCTTCAAAAGTTATCAGAAATTGCAGGAACACAATATTTTATTCAGTAAACGTTTAGCAAATACTCATTAATTAAATAATTTGATTTTAAATTAATTTCAGAAATTAGTTAATGACTGACTTCCATTTGAAATAGTCAGTAGAATCCAAAAGCTTTTAACGACGAAAGGGAGTTAATGGCGTTTTAGTTGTATTATCTTTTATTGATAGGAAATAACTGACCTGTCGATAGATATGGCCACTAATGTGTATACAGAAGCGTTAACAGATACGCCTTGAAGATAAGGAACTGCTTTACAGATAAATCGTCCCAAAAGCCAAGCTATTGAGAAACAAAAAAATGAATGTTAGATTTTTGGACCAATATATTATTCAATTAACGCACTTTAAAAATATTTGTGCTCTTCAATTATTTGAGAAAATAATTGCTACAAAAAATTGAATGGTTTAAAGTGCTTTAAATGCTTTAAGATGATAATATTTAAATAATTTATAAAGAATTTTATTATTTTTGTGTTATTTGTTTAATTTAAAGAACTCCTGTTTCACAGAAACCACTATTTAAATAACAGTTTGATTACGTTTACGACTTTTTTCAACTCAAAGTCTATTTATTTACGTTTCGGAAACTGAAAGAATCATTGCTATATATCTTTTCTGAAAAGTGTTAAGAATTTATTCTCAGAAGATGTTTGAAATTTATTCAATCATACAGTGTGTGAACTCGAATAGTAGTATTAGTATTAATAAAAAGTCTTCAATAAAATCTGAATCTAAATGAAAGAGCACTGAAAACTTGTAAAATTGATTATCTGTAAAATATGTTCAAAGAAAGGAGTCATTGAAACCTCTGTTTATAAGATATATACTTTTCTATCCATTAATCCTAAAAAGAGATAAAATTTCTTACTGAGTCAGTAAATTGGTTTCTATATGAGATTATTGTAGGACATCAAACAGTTATTCTTCACAGAAATTTATCCTCTATTACTATCATTACAAATAATAATATTTCTTATTTACACTTATAGGCAATAGAAACCAAGTAAAGCAAAAGAAGTGTGGATTAATTTTTTTTGTAGGTGTTATCGTAATCATTAGATATAACCCGAATTAAATTGATATTCATTTCCTATTATTCCACGATTTAATTTAGAACAGAGTTCAATAACTTTTTTCTAAAATTTAATTAATTAGAGTTTATATGACATAAGTTAGAAATTATAGACTTTAACACTTTCTCTTCTATAATAGTCAATAATTTTAAGCTAAATTAATGGATTTTGTGCTTTCAAGCTTTGAATCTTTTTACTTTGAGCTCAACTTAAAAATAATAATTGAAAAGTTATTTTTGGAAGAATTAGTATACAGTACTAGTAAAAAATATTTCTAAAAATAGATAACACGAGAAACAGTTTCAAAAAACTGTTTTTATAAATAGATAACTTTAGTAAATTTGACAAATCTGTTTAGTTGTGAATTTCATATTCAAAAGTTTATTTATGGTTTATATCTATTATATATAATATTTTACTATTGTATAGTCAACTCTCCGACAATTTTTTATACTCTAAGTTTTTGTTAGAAAGAGTAGTCCATTAGCTGTCAAAAATGATTTTCAATCTATCTTTTGGTAAATAATAAACAATAAGTAATAAAGTTCATTAATATTGATATAATTAAATACAATATTTTTCATTTTGGACAATAATTGACTGAAAATACGTTATAAAATATATTGAGCTTTGATTGAAACGATAAACCAAAGTCCAAATAATAATTTGAGAATTGTTTCGCACATTTAGTGTTTTTATAATAGCGTTGTTAAATTTACTAAATTTAATTCAAATTTATTATAAAATTTTAAAATACAAAAAATGTCAAATTTCTATGTTATCATTAATGATGAGTATAGGCTCGAAAATGCCGAGCCTAAGCCTGGGGAGCCTATGCTCAAAAACCTTAAAGCATGAGCTTGAGCCCGGCTCGTAAACCTCCGAGCCTGAGAGTAGGTTCAAACCACCGAGCCTAAATTTAAAACTATGAGCATGTTTTATATTTCATTTGTTTATTTTAAATCTTAGATTTTTTCATATAAAACAATAAACTCAATTAAGGAATTCAAAATATTATGTTACTGAAAAATCTAGTGAAATTTTGGGTACAGGCTAATCAGGTTCAATAGTCTGAGCCTGAAGCCTGGCAAGCCTGGGCTAGCCTATGTTCATCATTAGTTATCATTAATACCGTTACATAACATAAAATTTTTCTCAACCAACTTCTTTTCAGGAGATCTCACCTTTACCCAGAGTTAGAGTGAGATTTTTACGGGGCGCGACCCTGTGTCGGCGTTGGCTAACGCTACGGGCCTGGGATTATTCGAAGACAATGGACATGTGACACATCGCATTTAAAAGTACAGTGACCGGGGTTCGAACTAACGACCTGTGTAATGTGTCCGACACCTTCCACTCAGTTATCCTCACTCTCTTAACATTATGTTCTCCTAAACTAGTATTTACCATAATTCAACTCTAAAATATTAAATTCATTCAAATTATTTTCTAATAAATTAGTATTAAATTTAATTTATAATAACTTTTAAACTCTTTCATTTGTTAACCGTTTTTCTTAAAAGATTTAATAAACTTTCTCTGTTTTCTTCTCTTATAAGTCGTATTGGTATAAGATTTGAAAAAATAAGAATCGCCGTAATACAGATCTGAACAGGAGTTTCGCTAATCTCTTAGAGACCTGCTTTGAGATAATGTTTTTTAAAAGCGATCACTTCACTAATGACTACTTGTCACACAATTTACCAAACAGTGGTACACGAGAGGGAATCGGTGGTACGCATATGATTTTGACAAAATCGAAATTCATTCAAATTAATTATCTGACTATTAAATAGAAAAAGATGTTGTTTAGGTCAAGATTCTTAACCTCTTTACTATTTAGAATTTGATAGTTTTTTTGCTGTTATTTTAAGTTTTTCAAAATGAAACAAATTCTTTAAAAATTATTATAGTATTATAATTGTTTGAAAATTTGCACTTATTCGTCATTATGTACAGTGATATACTAGCATTAGTTTCTCATATAGTAGTACGAGAAGGGCCTGTCAGCAATTTAATGGTATTTGAATGGAAAAGTGTGGAAACCACTGTCCTATCATCAGCTTTCAATATTTCAATAACAAATAATTAGCCATTTATAAAGTAAAACATTAGTTTAGATAATAATAAAAATACCGTTTTGTTATAAGAAAGAAAAGTATGATAACAAGTATTTCCATTTTTATCATATTTAGTAAGAGCTCAATTAAATCTCTCATATAAAATGCAGTATTCTGTTCTGTTCTGTACTGTACTATATATGATATGAAAAAATATCATTCATAGAGAAAGAGGCAGACAGAGAAATGCGTTTCTTGGCTTCTAGTAAATGGATGATGAATGTCTGAAGACATATAAAACACTTTATATAATTTTTATTTTATGGAAAAATATGAGAAAAATAAAGTGCTTTTCAATTTATAAATAAAGATGATTAAGAATTAAGATTCTAAATGCGAAATTAATAAACTACTTTCCAAATGTTCATTTCTAATTAACTTACGACTACTTAAGTACACATTTATTGCTAATGTGCTTACGCAGGATGTTCTCTCATCTGCATTGTAGAATAGTGTATAATAACTTAATATACATTGTATATAGTATTTGTATCTCTTCAATGAATGGTTTACTTACGTCCAAATATATTTCCGATTAGAGTTGGCGGTAAACAGAATAGCACTACGAGTAAATCAGCTAAAGCTAGATTAGCAACAAATCTGTAGAATATCTTATTTGATGAAATGGAACTCGAAGTGTGCTTTTGTTTTCTTAGTGCGTATATAATCCACAAAACACTGAGATTACCAATGAGTCCAATTAAGAATACAATCAAATAAGCAATTATATAGGCTATAGTCCATGTGATCGAGTGTCGCAAATAGCATCCGAACGATATGTCGCATAGCGTTTCCATGAAATCATCGCTTTTGTCTCCCTTCTCGTGTTCACTTTCACTCTGTAGAGAAACGTTGTAATAAAAGTTTGTTTCATTTGAAATCAATTTTTCCATATCTATGAATTTCATCAGATATCACAATTTCTTGTAATTAATTCGTCAGTAATTTTGATTTAATTGATAGAATTTATTCTTTAAATACAATTCTCAGGTGAACACAATTTTTTTCATTTCTTTGAATTTAATGAAGTTTTATCTTCAGTGTAAATGATTATCGCGAACAAGTTGTAAGAGTATTATTACTACTGAGCATAGGATAAACGGCAATAATTGTTAGCTTTCATTGTAAGCTACTGTATAACTAACAGTTAATTAAAGTCTCAAAAAGTTATACAATAATAAAAATTGTATACATTTATCTCTCAAATGAATCAAGAATAAAACCACACTTTTTTACTTGAATACTATGTGCACTAATATTAGAAAAAATGAAGGATAAAAATTTTGATATTAATTAAATCTAAACTTTTGTTCTTTGAAATTCTCATACAAAAAACTTAAAACAAGTAACGAAAGTTATAGATAAGATATAAATGAAAACTAATCAAAGCATCACATATAATGACTTGAAGAGTAATGTAAGTTATTTTTAAATAAAGAGAAATTAATTAAACGTATAATAGATATTCTTTGTTAATATGCCAAACATTCATAACACTATAGTTCTGCAAAAGAAGTTTTCTTTTTAAAAAAAACTTATGAAAATTATTTAGAGTTTTGTCAAATTTTACTGTTAACTATTCATAGACAGAACGTTAATAAACGGTCAGAGAGTAGGAGAAAATATAAGGATTTAGTCAGAGTCAGAGAATATAAGGATATGCGCAGACAAATCATGGTTCGGCCAATTGTTGTGTTCAAAAAACTATAGATATGTGATATTTTGCTTTCTTTTATACAAGTTTAAGCGTTGGCTCATATGAATTCAGTGAAACAAAAAGAATTAGCAGTGTTTTTATAACAAGAAAATTTTTTTCGACTTCTGTAAATATATGCTCTCTTTTTCCTTTTTTAGATTTGATTTTTCAATATTAAGGAGAGAATTAACCATGAATTCACTTTTATGATTAGGGTTACAAATATGTCAAAAATCTATTAAGTTTGTATTTAAATGAAAAATATAAAAAATGAAATTCAGAATAAGGTTCTAACATATATTATGTCATAATTTATTTTAATTTAAACTACTGTACAGTAAAGAAGAGGGTCTAAACACTAATGTCTGCATAATTTTTATTTTATACGAAACGCGCAGTGATGATAATGCTAACCCATCTTTATTCACGGACCTAATGAATAGCCTATATATTAAATGATGGAAATCGTCTTTTCTGATGGGAATTTTAATTTGACAACATGTGAATCTAACAAAAGAATATTATAATTGATTCAGTCTTTTGATAGTTAACATGCTATTAAAGTTATCAATACAGAGTACAGCCTCGTATTGAGTTTTCTATAATAAAGTTATTTTTTGCAAACAAAATATTATTCAGGAAATGACAGTATTAAACAGTTTTATTCATATGATCGCTTAAATGCAAGAAAAGCTCTAGCATTTAGTATAGAATATAAAACAAGTTATCGCACATATCAATAGA